>SDVV010042202.1:0-10365 GCA_016164225.1 Gammarus roeselii | reverse complement strand
TGTCCAGTGTGATGTCCAGTGGCAGTTGTGATGTCCAGTGTTATGTCCAGTGGCAGTTGTGATGTCCAGTGTAATATTCAGTGGCAGGTGTGATGTCCAGTGTGATGTCCAGTGGCAGTTGTGATGTCCAGTGTGATGTCCAGTGGCAGTTGTGATGTCCAGTGGGATGTCCAGTGGCAGTTGTGATGTCCAGTGTGATGTCCAGTGGCAGTTGTGATGTCCAGTGTGATGTCCATTGGCAGTTGTGAAGTCCAGTGTGATATCCAGTGGCAGTTGTGATGTCCAGTGTAATATTCAGTGGCAGTTAAGATGTCCAGTGTGATGTCCAGTGGCAGTTGTGATGTCCAATGTGATGTCCAGTGGCAGTTGTGATGTCCAGTGGCAGTTGTGATGTCCAGTGTGATGTCCAGTGGCAGTTGTGATGCCCAGTGTGATGTCCAGTGGCAGTTGTGATGTCCAGTGTAATATTCAGTGGCAGTTGTGATGTCCAGTGTGATGTCCAGTGGCAGTTGTGATGTCCAGTGTGATGTCCAGTGGTAGTTGTGATGTCCAGTGTGATGTCCAGTGGCAGTTGTGATGTCCAGTGTGATGTCCAGTGGCAGTTGTGATGTCCTGTGTGATGTCCAGTGGCAGTTTTGATGTCCAGTGGCAGTTGTGATGTCCAGTGGCAGTTGTGATGTACAGTGGCAGTTGTGATGTCCAGTGGCAGTTGTGATGTCCAGTGTGCTGTCCAGTGGCAGTTGTGATGTCCAGTGGCAGTTGTGATGTCCAGTGTGATGTCCAGTGACAGTTGTGATGTCCAGTGGGATGTCCAGTGGTAGTTGTGATGTCCAGTGTGATGTCCAGTGGCAGTTATGATGTTCAGTGGCAGTTGTGATGTCCAGTGTGATGTACAGTGGCAGTTGTGATGTCCAGTGTGATGTCCAGTGGCAGATGGGATGTCCAGTGGGATGTCCAGTGGCAGTTGTGATGTCCAGTGTGATGTCCAGTGGCAGTTGTGATGTCCAGTGGCAGTTGTGATGTCCAGTGTGATGTCCAGTGGCAGTTGTGATGTCCAGTGTGATGTCCAGTGGCAGTTTTGATGTCCAGTGTAATGCCCAGTGGCAGTTGTGATGGCCAGTGTAATGTCCAGTGGTAGTTGTGATGTCCAGTGTGATGTCCAGTGGCAGTTGTGATGGCCAGTGTAATGTCCAGTGGCAGTTGTGATGTCCAGTGTGATGTCCAGTTGCAGTTGTGATGTCTAGTGTAATGTCCAGTGGCAGTTGTGATGTCCAGTGGCAGTTGTGATGTCCAGTGTGATGTCCAGTGGCAGTTGTGATGTCCAGTGGCAGTTGTGATGTCCAGTGTGATGTCCAGTGGCAGTTGTGATGTCCAGTGTGATGTCCAGTGGCAGTTGTGATGTCCAGTGTGATGTCCAGTGTCAGTTGTGATATCCAGTGTGATGTCCAGTGGCAGTTGTGATGTCCAGTGTGATGTCCAGTGGCAGTTGTTATGTCCAGTGTGATGTCCAGTGGAAGTTGTGATGTCCAGTGGCAGTTGTGATGTCCAGTGTGATGTCCAGTGGCAGTTGTGATGTCCAGTGTGATGTCTAGTGACAGTTGTGTGCGATTGTGTGCAACAACGCCTCCGCCGTCGTTGTTGAGACGGTCGTGACGGAGCGTTGTGTTCCTAATTTTTTTTTCCGAGTTCAATTTCCTGGGGTAAGGCGATGTGGATGTGGTGTTTGTGGAGGAAGTAACTGAGATATACGTGTTTCCTATCAATATTGTTTGTGTTCATTTTTAATTTATTAAAGTGTACGACATTGATTTGGGGTTGTTGTGGTGGTGCAAGGAGTGGCAGTGGGCATGATGGGTGGGGGTTGGACCAGACGACGAGGCAGGTGTGGAAAGAACGCCGGTGTTTATTTGGTGACTTGGGTATCGACGCTGGTCGAGGAGCCGCTGTACAGCGAGGCCACTAGACACACAAGAGAGGAACCGCCCGAGGGGAAGGGAGGCTGGTTGTTAGTGCGAGAGGAAAGGTGTTATTGTTAGTGTCGTTATTATTGTTGCTGGTTCAGTGTTAGGTATAGCATTGCCTCCCATGTAGTAATTGTTTAATGTTGTGCACTCTAGAGCTTTGTTTCAAGTTGTGTGTCCTTGTCCCACATCTGTACTGGATCGCACCACCTCAGCGCATGTAGGAGCGACCGAAGGTGTGACATGGGAAGGCGTGAAAATAACTGGAAATGTGTTTCAACTCTTGTGTCCGATGTTTTGTCGGTGAACCAGATGACGTGGCAGCGCACAGGTCAAGGCCATCGGCGACGACCTGAAGAAGGGGGCCTGAGGGCCTTTGGCTGTTGACGGGCCCCAGACAGTCTAACTTGTGGCGATCCACCTGACCCTCGTAGGCTCTTTCTTGGGCACCTTATTTTAGACTTGGACATGTCACCGCCCATTCGACAGGGTTGGCATATATTAAGCATGGTTCTTTTCCTTATGCTGATAGTGTTCAAGTCTATTGAGTTTAATATTTTGAGTGTCGGGTTCCAATCAGGGCTTTTTTTTTTGTCCTATTGCGGCATGGCCAACTTATTCATCAGTTTTGAACCGCCTCGTGTTTCCTTTCACTTAAGCGATCGTTCGGACTTTTTTCTACTGCAGGAGTAAATGAATTTTATCGACTTATGTCCGTAGATTTATTTAGAAGCCTTCCAATTCATCAGTTCACATAATTTCTGCATAACTTACGTAAACGTGGTGTTTTTGGTTATATGTGGATGCATTAAAATATAGCAAACAACATCCAACGAAAATTAATTCATGGGCAAGAAAACCCTCATCATTTGATCCACACACTTCGATCCACCAACATATCCCGTTGAGGCTTCGGTGGGAATGAGGCTCAAATCAAAATCAAATCAAACCACCAACATAACGATGCTATATCACTGCTTTAACATCAATTCGATGAGTTAATTATCACTCCAATCACCGATCTTTAACTGCCACTCAATCAGTTCCCTTTAAATTCAGTTCCATGGGATCGAGATCATAAGCAACAGATCAGCGGTAACGATCAATTATTTCGACAAGCCCACCCGAGGCTCCTTTGAATTAGTTCATGTGTCAGTCAGCCGATTATATTTACTAGGGTTGCACTTATCCTCTTACCAAGTTACATCGGCTATACGCATCTCACCGCACCTTATACTGAACTATCATCTCTGTTTTCAGGTTCCAGGCATCATCAAATAATATCCTGCTAGTGTCAGTTGGAAATATTGATTAAATTCAACTGAAATGATTAAGGTTAATTTAGTAACTCCAATATCTTGTTAACGCAATCGTGTTGGTGGAAAATTTGAGCTCAACTGATTCCTCAATCAATCATTCCTGCAAAAAAGGAAAATTGCACTCTGAATTTTTCCGCCTATTTTTGCAGGGCGAGGTATCTTTTCACTATGCCGAGTTGCCCAGAAACTGGTGCTCCCCTGTAGGAGCGCCTATCTTGGTTAACAGGCAGTTTAAGTTTACGATTGCGGCGGTGTTTATTCTGGCGAGGCGGTAAGGCCTTCAGGGCATTCATTTTGTGTTCACGGCGATTATTGTTGTTGTTTCTCTTCCGGGGCGGATATTTGGAGGATTATCACTCGTTGGGTTTCATCTACTTCTTGAAGCAAACTTTTCTTTCCTGTGTATGGAGTGTTGTGTTTTATTTTCTCTGTTATTAAAATGCAAGCTCAAACCTCTGGTAACTTATTCGGTAGTGATGTTTCAAAACAGAGAAAAAACATTTTCTGTGGAGCATATATTTCTGCCCAATTTCACGCATTGCTAAAAAAAATCAAATTTTTGGTTTTCACGGACCCTAAATAAATTTCACTGCTCATTGTTTTCCTCAAGCCTTGACTGGCTCACAAAATGCTGGGAGGGGAGGTTAATTGAACTAACTCTTACTTGCGTTACACGTATTTTGATAACATTTCTTATATACGTAAAATGTATCTCGATTATAATGAACAAATTATTAGAACTGTTGTGTCATTTCTGTTTTGGTTACAGCTCATTCATTCTTTTGTCATGTAATTGAACAATATCATGAAATGATGTGGTTTCCCATAGTGAACATGAATACTGAGAGACTCACTGTCTATCGCATGGCACATACAGTCATGCAAAGATCATTATAAGACCGACATCAATTATATTATCTTACAACTTTTCCCTTAGGCTGTCAATAGTCGACTTATGACCTCTATTCATGCCATGCAACAGGTTACAGGCAGACCTAGTAATGGTTGATGCTGACGAGTAGAGAAGTTCATTTTGAACCAAGTTATTGCTGTGTATATACTTTGGGCCATAGTGAATAATATGATTGAATAAATGAGAATTTAGAAATTCGTTCTGTGTTTAATTTGAATGTTTATATTTATTTTGGAGGTAATTCAATAACTATTATGTCTTTTAGGGTAACACAGATGCAAAATCAAGATAATAATATTCCCAATGAAGCTTGTCTGAACTCTGATTAATATGCAGTAACAAAATGATCACTTATTGAGTCCAGAGTCTCTCATTTCTTTGTAATTGATTTATTGCTTCAGGCATCTATTATTACATCCTTAAATTCTAATCAGTTTCAGGATGAATGTTAGCGGATGAATGTTAGCGTCGATTACATGTTTCTCTCTTATAAGATGCGAGGTGGAAGCTTGCGATGTAGGGCTGCGAAGCCCTCATGGGCACTCTGTCAACCGTCCTCAATACATATTGTGCTCTAAGACATTTTTTTATTTCTTCTTTCTCACAGGAAGCTCATGAAGAGACAAGTAAAGTAGAAAATTGACCAACTAGAGACAGCATGGGCACTAATAGCTGCTCCGACAACAGCACGACAGCGGAACAATCAACGGCAGCACCTCAAACGCCCTCAAATGCCACCTCGACTGTGCTGTTTGTTCATACATTTAGCTAGTGCTGCCAGAGGGACGACGTGACTTCTGCCTTCTGCTGTAGACGCCGGCCGTGTAGCTGCTGCCGTTGTTGCCTCTGCTGCTGATCATGTTGACATTGCTGTTGTCGGTGTTGTAACTGCTGCTTTCGTTGTCACTTCTGCTGTCATTGTTGGTACGACTGCTTTCGTTGTTGTTACTTCTGTTTTCGTTGTTGTCACTTTTGATGACGTTTTTTTCCATACGACCGTTTTTGTTGTTACTGCTTCTGACTTTTTTGTCTCGGATGTTGTTGGTGTTGTCACCTCTGTTGTTGTTGATGGCCCTGCTGCAGTAGTTGTCGTTGTTATCACTGCTGCTTTCGTTGTTGTCACTGCTGTTATCTTCTTGTTGTCACTGCTGCTATTTTCTTGATGTCACTGCGGCTGTACATTTAGTCACTGCTGTTGTTGTTGTTGTCACTTCAGCTTTCGTTATCACTGCTGCTGTTGTTGTTGTCCCTGCTACTTGCGTTGTTGTCACTGTTGCTGTCGTTGTTGACACTACTACTGTTATTGTTGTCACTGTCGCGGTTGTTGTTGTCACTGCTGTTGTCGTTATCACTGCTGCTGTTGTTGTTGTCACTGTTTTTTTGTCGTCAACTACTGCCGTCTATGTTGCCACTGCTGCTGTCCATGTTGTCACTGCTTCTGTCGTTGTTTCACTGCTGATGTCGTCGTTTTCACTACTGTTGTCGTTGTTGTCACCGCTGCTGCCGTCGTTGTCCATGCCGATGTCACTGCTGCTCGTGTTGTTTTCATTGATGCTGTTGTAGCTATCACTGCTGCTGGGAAAGCTAGTTGCTGCTGCTGTCATTGTTGCCACTGCTGCTTGGGACAGCCAGTTGCTGCTGCTGTCATTGTTGCTACAGCGGTGCGGAGCCAGCCAGCCGGTGTCACCCGTAGTCGACTGTGTGAGGGTAGCCCTCGTCGTCAGTGCTCGCCCGGCTTCAGCGCGGGGCGTCAGATCCCTCCCATGGCCTTCCTTCATGGCCCCCTCTTGTGGCACCGTCTCGTGGCACTCTGTCGAATCTCCTTCCCGATGTCGGCACTGGACTCAGACGGGCTAGATTTTCAACTCAAATACATTTGCGCAGCTGAGTAGTTTGGTTAAATAGGTCCCTGTGTTAACAATAACATTACCGTCTAATACGATCTTAAACCAATGCAGACTTACTCATATATTTAACAGCTGCTACTCATAATCAGACATTTAACAAAATCCTCCTGTTGAGATCATGTTCATTTAAACCAAACAATTCAATCAGAGAGAGAATTCAACCCTTCTCGACAATGTGTCGAGTAAAGTGTTGAATATATTTGCTTGTTTAATTACGTTTTCTTCTGGAAATAACATTGGTGCATTGAATGGGAACTAAGGTCGAAGATTTGGGAGGTCGTCAGGAAGACTGATATAATTACTTTGCCAACGTGAAGTACTGATTTTTAACTTCATTTCTAGTTTTGTGATAGAAACATGTTATGTGTTGTGTCGTAAACATGTCAAGCGTTGTGCCGCAAACATGTCAAGTGATGTGTCACAAACATATCAAGTGATGTGCCAGAAACATGTTAAGTGATGCGACAGAAATATGTACCTGTGATCCGATATATTGTGTCACTTCCACTTGAATGTGATACTTAAGGAATCTGTCCAACTTTCATTCATGGATTGATGAAAATTGTCATTTTTATAGTCCAAAACTGTGCTGTGTGGCTTGGAAAAGTGAATTTCTTGTGAAACACGTATTAAAAATATGTTTAAAAACAATGGAAGGAGAAACACATATGTATGAAATTGTTTAAGAACTTATTTAATTCCCGAGCGTGAGATTTAATAAGTGCACTTGATAGCAGCGATGTTATTGGTTAGGACATTTAGCTCGTCAATCGAATAATTTCTATTCATAAACACGCTCTATTTCTATTTATACACACGCTGTCTCTTGTCAATGGAAGAATTCGACAAAATCATATAAGTAATCAATTTTCCACAGTACATTTTTTTAATCATTCCCAAAGGTTATCCCTAGGGATACTGTGAAGTGCCCCAGTAATCAACAAATGGTGTACATTTTTCCGTAGACAATGAGGCATGTACAGTTATCACTATTGGTGTCATACAATGAAATCATCTCATCGTTAATCACGTTCACACACGTTCTAATGTGTGATGTGCTTCACATGCACCAAAATTGAACAGGCATTATTTTTTAAAGAAGCAGTCATTGGTTGGGGTTAATGTCGACGCTTATCTTACAAATATTTTTCTGAACAGTCATTTGTTGGTGTGCATACGACGGCTCTTTTCCTTATATTGCAAATTCAAAAGTATCCCATTATAGAAGAAAGCTTGATCAGGATACCTGAACAAGCGGTTTGAATTAAAGCTCAGATTTATTAATCTTAGGCTAGTTAATAACAGCGGTAATAAATGTCGTTGAGGGGAATAACGTTTCCGGTCAATTATTAGAATTGTAAGATTTGACTTGACATTTCCATTCTCCTTCTTGTTTCCCTCAGGTTTAGACATTTACCACTAGACATAAATAAACAGTGCCATATATTACACTAAGGAACATCATTTCTATATCGCTGAATTGTTATTACAAAGCAACGAACATTCTACGAGAGTTGAATAGAGTGGTTTCAAACTTCACATAGAATTGGATATCTTTTTGAATATCATACGAATGAGAACGTTACTTTGGTCGTTAGAGGAGAGAAATATAATTAACCTTTAAATGCCTGATATTGGTTTATAAGGATCGTTTTAATTTAGTGAGAAATAAAGTGATAGCAATGTCAGAAGATTTACATCTAAGTGCAAGACTTTATTGGGAAACTGATATTGAACTAGTTCTAGTCAATTTGTGATCTTTAATTATTTTAGAGCGGCTTCAATACCAGCCCAAACTATCCAGTCATTATAGTGCATTGCAATGAGAACGTTCCCTTAGTATTTACCGTGATAAAGGTTTAACCTTGCTTGGACTAGTCAACAAAGAGTCAACAGCCTACTCTGGACACTGCAGTTACTGGGGCATTGTTTCGATTGGTACCCTTTCCTGAGCATTCAATCGAAAAGGCTTCCTTTAAGATTGTCTCTTTGCATCAGATGTGAAGTAACGAGTATCATATTAGGTCACTCACCTGCCAGAATTCCTGTCAGGATTGCTCATCGACAGTTGTCAGTTCTCTCTTCATACTCCTGCCAGCGTTTCACACCTGCCAGCATTCCTGACAAAATCGTAGCTCTACATCTATAAGGACTCTCCATACTCCTGCCAGCGCTTTCCAGCTGCAAGCATTCCTGGCAGTGGCTTTACTCTACAACTGACAGGGCTCTACTGTGTCTCCTGATAGCACTTCTGCAAGGAAGCTCCGTAACTGGCAGCTATTCAGGAACCAACGCCCCCCGCCCCCCCTGCCCCTGTCAACACCGGACCGCTCCCCCGGCCCGACACAATGAGTGCTGAGGACCTGCTCCAGCCCGGTCACGTGGTCAAGGAGAGATGGAAAGTTGTGAGTACCCCAACGATCAAATTGCAGTAATAAAATTTTCAATTTAATTAATGGTTGAAACGTAGCATTTTATTACCGATTAAAAATATGTATTTGTTCAGCGGTGGAATCTAGGATTTCTTGTCTCTCAGGAGGAATCAAACTGTCTGGAGAAGTACAAACGACGTGTCTTGAATTGATCGTTTGCAGCGTAGAATACATTTTTTATCCATAAACAAAATCTCTGGCGTACTAGGTATGCCAAGTGAATTAGTCTCAATGTATATGTTTTTTTAATGGAGCCCAAAGGTCCCGAAAACTTGACTTATCGGTTATATCCCAAAGCCCCCATAAGAGGAAGACCTGGCCAAAGCTGTGTTCAGCAGCGGGGTTATGAAACCCAAACATATCTACTGCCGCCTCCAGCCCTTGCCAGACTAATAACCTGCCCCCTTTTCTTAAACAACGAATCAAAAACGAAAACTCCCCGATTTGATATGCTTAGAAGATAATTAAACGATAAGTTCGAAACCGCACTGCACAACTAGTACAAGCACACTAGTACGAGCACACTAGTACGAGCATTTGCCTCACCAAGTGTTGCACGACGGTCCTCTGAAGAGGCAAATAACTGCCGGCCGATGTCGTGGATCAGGGTGCTGCTGGACTTACTAATAACCGTTTCGATAGCAAAGGACTAATGAAAAGGGTACCGGTCGCGTAGAGTCACTTGTTTCTTGTTTTGTTCTTAGCCGCATTGACAGCCCTGCCAGTCTCAACAAACGTGCTTGGCAGGTTACTCTCTGGGAAAGTACCTAGGCAGGTCGTCAGGAAAGCCTCCCTGCACCAAGAACCGTCAAGCATCTCACTATAGCCACGAGCAGTACCAGACGAGCAGTTCCAGGGCACTACCAGAGCAGTACCAGACTCGCTATCGCCACGAGCACTATCGCCACGAGCAGTACCAGACTCACTATCGCCACGTGTACGACCAGACTATAATAATTGGCAACATTTGACGTATTGAGTGTTTCAAGCTCTTGCATAATTATTAGCGACTGCAAGTGCTCTTTGATGACTGACCACGCAATAGTGACTGCCTGCCTAACCGTGATATGAAGTCGCAACTTCTCTAGCCCTGTTGCGTGTCGCAAAACAGCTCCCACGACAGAGCAGGGAAGCTGGTATCGGATTCGGATTAATGCTTGCTCACAAAATCGACAGCTTCTAAGTTACGGCGCTGTTTTTTCTCTTCGTTTGAGGCGCGTGCCCGCCCACACCACCTCGGCAGCAGCTTCTAGTACTTTGAAAAGTTTTCAGTGCTGCAGCTGACAGTGTGCATGACTGCAGGACTGTGCGTAGCAGTGTGTACTGTAAGCAGGTTTCTGTTCAGCACGCTGACAGTATGCATAGCTGCAGGACTGTGCGTAGCAGTGTGTACTGTAAGCAGGTTTCTGTTCAGCACGCTGACAGTATGCATAGCTGCAGGACTGTGCGTAGCAGTGTGTACTGTGAGCAGTTTTCTTTTCAGCACGCTGGTAGTATGCATAGCTGCAGGACTGTGCGTAGCAGTGTGTACTGTGAGCAGGTTTCTGTTCAGCACGCTGACAGTATGATAGCTGCAGGACTGTAAGTAGCAGTGTGTACTGTGAGCAGGTTTCTGTTCAGCACGCTGACAGTATGCATAGCTGCAGGACTGTGCGTAGCAGTGTGTACTGTGAGCAGGTTTCTGTTCAGCATGCTGACAGTATGCATAGCTGCAGGACTGTGCGTAGCAGTGTGTACTGTGAGCAGGTTTCTGTTCAGCACGCTGACAGTATGCATAGCTGCAGGACTGTGCGTAGCAGTGTGCACTGTGAGCAGGTTTCTGTTCAGCACGCT
>SDVV010042201.1:0-10365 GCA_016164225.1 Gammarus roeselii | reverse complement strand
TACAAAATCTTCGCAGTGTTTGTGTCAGGTAAGGAAACGATTAGTCATGATGACAATTCCCATAATGCAAGACTCAATGTTCGAGATTCCATTGTCTGGCTGCTCACTTTCCTCAACTTCATCTCCTCGAATATAGGAACAGCGATGCTGTCAGCCAAAGTTACCAATCACGACTGACGAGAACAATGAACGCTGCGATGCAAGACGAAGCTAAAATATAAGAATAACAGTGACAAACGTAAGTAAATAATAATTTTAATAACATATTTGTATGAGCGTGAATTTTTTCAATCTTTTTTTTTCAATCTAGGTTTTTTTAAATGCTCAACCTTAGGAATTCCTCAAAATCTCATTGGCAGTACTGAGGCATTTCGCCCTGCACTTTTAGGTTCACGTTCGTAACCCCAACTCTTCAAAATCGTGTCGCCTTATGAGAGAGGTTCCAGGACAGCTGCAAACTGTAGGGGTGTACCACAGGTAGTTTGCTACCAGACACACTATTTATGCAAACCACAGGTAGGGCCTCGTAGGAATACATCGTGTATGAACACTGTGACGGCCGCGTAGACATCTTACGTTATGTTGCGTGCAGCTTGACATGTTTGTTGGCTAGGTTACGAGCTTATTGTTGGAACCTTGCCTTTCCAACCCAACCCAACCTGACCTAACTTACTGGTGCTTGTTTCTATCTCGTGGGCAAATGTACGTGTTTCTAACCCGTAAGGCAAACGTACTTAATTTTGGGGTACGTATTTCTAACTCGCGAGGGAAACATTTATGTTGAATAAGTCAACCTGTCGTTCACATCTCGGTCCCCGAACCTGTAAGCGTCTTATGCTCCGTTCAGTAGCATTTGATAAGGCAACACACCGATCTTACACCGAACCGGCTCGTGGTTGTGAGATTCTGCGAAACCAGAAAAATTAGGTTTGCGGATCTGAACCAATTAGGCTTACGTCTGTGATTGGCTGAAACTTGCCCCGGCTGCCAGATGCACAATAATAATATTCGAGCTATAAAAAGTGCCTATAGTCACCAAGAGCATATCATAAATTCTATTAATCCCTTCCTGGAGGCTTTATGTAATAGTGAGCGATACACATTATCTCCAATAATAGAGAGGGGCGAGAATCGTGCTGTTTCAGGAAGATTTCGATATTAATATAAATAAGGTTTGACATCTATCTGCCTTTTCATGATGTGGGCTCGTTGTGCGTAAGTGGATGTCAGGCTGGGAGACGTCCTTGATATGTTGACTGGATGGTGGTTAGGTGCTTTCCCTCCCTTATGTGGAGTTCTGTTATATAGGTATACATTCATGTGGGAGAGGGATATATAATTTATCCGAAGGCACTTGTCATTAACTCGACTTATGAATCTAAGTCGCCTAATTCATCCCTACTCTGTATTGTCTCCATGTATGTTCTTTTTGTGCGTGATTTGAATGTATTGGTAGGAATGCTCTGACAAACTTGTTTTCTCTAATGATTATTGTTTAAAGGTTTAATAGGTTCTATACCGCGACCTTAATAGCAATATTTGATTGACCCAAGGTTTTAATTACGAGAAAATTTAGTTTATTGGTAAGATCTGATACCATGCAGTTCAAAGTATAGCACCACGTGAAAAATCCACATAGTATTTTAATAGAAGAAAAACAACAATGAACGTAGTGAAATGTGACCTTAATCTGACCAATTAGATAATGTAATCACAAACACACAATTGGGACGAGAAAATGATCGAATGTGTAAAAATACTAAATAATGGCATGTCAATCTATAAAGGTCTCCTGTCATAATGGTTGGGTGTTCGTGTCATCAGGCATGAACAAGAGCAGGCGCCGAGACTTTGGCGCCGTTGTGAGCCTGGCGGACAAGAAGAGACAGATCACTTTGTACTTACAGAAGTCAAAACTATATTAATATAACCTAACTATCTCGTCTGCGACTTTGCATTGTTGACATTTACACTTGAGAGGAAGAGCTGCACCTTGTAGGATGGCGTTAGGCGCGAGAGTGGTGCGGTAGACCAGGCTAGAGCGGTCTTTCCATTCAGATAGAACAATAGATGGCAACACCAGAGGTGCCAGGCATGTTGTTTTATCGTTGCTAAGTTCTTTGATAATTACAGTTTGTTCCCTTACACCTGTACCAGGCTGGTACTATCTATGCCTAAACCTGTCAACATGTAATATTTAGTTGCTAAAAATTGCACTGCAATGCTTAATTACAAACTTTCGTTTAATCCAGGACTTAGCATTTTAAGATCCCTGTGCCGCTTCCAAGATGCTGATTGGCTTCGCCTCCACTCCTTGTTGCCGCTCTTGGCACTGATTGGTGGCGCCCAAAATCCTTGTTGCTGAACGGTTCCTTGCAGAACCCGGGAACTTAAAATGGAAGTTCCGCACTGCTTGCTGGCAAATTGACGTGCGGAGGGATTCCTGCTGCCAGTGGAAAACTGCAGTTGGCGTGCTTAGGAATTCCCGCCGCTGGAGGTAAACTGCATCTACGACATATTTCCAATGGAAGTTAATATGATGGTCTAAAATGGAATACCTTCATCTTAACAGACAATACATTATTTACAGGATGTGAATTTCATGTTAGTTGCTGTGAGTGAGAGCAATGCAGAACTCGACTTCGCGAGCCCTTACACTGTCCCCTCCATAGTGAGTTTCCTCCCACCTTTTGCTGTCAGCGATATCGTGTCGGAGGCTTGGTGTGTCGTCCACTCCTGGTGGTGACACATGTTTGGGGGGGGGGCTGTTTGTTGCGCCATCGGCGTGCTGCGCTGGTGGCTGCATGACTGCGGGCGCTGGCGGTTCGCTATAGCGCACTCTGTGAAGTGTCACAGGTGTGCACTCAGAGAATTGCTTTGGTGTTCAAGTTACACTCGAGCTGTCTTCTGTGGTCTCGAGTAACATTATCGCTGCCTTTAGTCTGTCAACGGAGACAGTTTCCAATTTAATATTTGCGAATTAACTTGAATACTTTTGCGCCTCGTTTGGTAATGTGGAATGGACCTTCATAAGGTCTGGTCAATTGCCGCTGTACCGCGTCAACCCTGATGTATGCATGCGTGCATGTTTGGAGCGCTAGGTCGATTTTGCCCTTGATTTGAGTCCACTTTGGAGAGTGAAATTTTGGGCGTGCCATGGCTTTGAGTAATTTGATCGCGTATTTGTTTAGTGGTAATTCGGTGTGGCTTGAGGGGTCTACTAGGTCCCCTGGTACACGCAGTGTGCTGCCGTACAGCATTTCAGCGACAGAGCAGTCGAGCTCTGTCTTCGGCGCTGTGCGCAGGCCTAACAAAACTAGCGGTAGGTTTGTGTGTCAATCTTGCGGATTTTGTTGGCACTTAGACTTGATAGGAGGGTTCTGTGGAATCTTTCGATGATTCCGTTTGCCCGGGGATGGTACGACGTGGTTCGGATTTTTTGGACACCGAGTAGCTGACAGAAAGTAGTTGTCAATTCCTCTTCAAAATTTGCCCCTCTGTTAGTCGTCAATGTTTCGGGTACCCCGTAGCGAGCTACCCAGTTCATTAGAAATGCTTTGGCTACGGATTCTGCAGTTGTTTCTACTATCGGAATTGCTTTGGGCCATCCATCTGCTGTATCTATCTATTATAGTTAGTAAATAACGGTAGCCATTGCTGTAAGGGAGCGGGCCAACGATGTCCATGTGGACCGCTTTAAAACGGTCTGAGACTGGTACAAAATGTTGAAGAGGTGCTATATTGTGGCGAGTTATTTTGGCCGACGGACAACTTTGACACGTTTGAGCTTGTTTGCGAAGGATTTTCCTCATATTTGGCCAAAACGCCG
Source organism: Gammarus roeselii (assembly GCA_016164225.1). Classification (NCBI taxonomy): domain Eukaryota; kingdom Metazoa; phylum Arthropoda; class Malacostraca; order Amphipoda; family Gammaridae; genus Gammarus; species Gammarus roeselii. The sequence goes on along the minus strand of SDVV010042201.1, from coordinate 6,536 downwards.
TGGCCTTAATCATTTGAACAGTTCGCCTGATGCCGGGATGGGCGAAATCGTGATGAGACCTTATGTACCGTTCGCGCATTGATTTCGGAATGAACGGTCTTGGCTGTGGCTGTGACAATTCGTAAGCGATGTCATTTCTGCAATCTAGTTTGTATGTGTATGTTTCGCCTTCATGAAAAGCCTCGAATTGCTCGTCAACCCTAGATTTGAATTCCTCATCGTGGAGATGCGCGTTGGCAAGTTCTTCTAGTGTTATCGCTGGGTCCATGACCACATGTATCGCATTGGCTTTACTGAGCGCATCAGCTACTACGTTGTCTCTACCGCAGATGTATCGCACATCCGCAGTGGACTCAAGAATGTAGGACAGATGCCTCGCCCCGCGGGGGGAGTGTTTATTCAAATTTGAAGCTTGGATTGCCTTTGTTGTGGGCTGATGGTCGGTGTAGAGACTGAAATGTGTCCCGTGGAGCGCATATTTGAAGAGCTTTATTGCAACGTACGCTGCAAGTAGCTCTCGGGAGAACGTCGAGTATTTAATCTCAGTCTTTGTGAAACGCTTGCTAAAGAATGCTAGTGGTTCTACCATTCCATCTACCGCTTGTTGCAGGACTGCTCCTGCCTCAGTCGCTGACGCATCTACTACAACTGATAAATGCACTAATGCTGTTGGGAATTTTAAAGCAGTGTAGTTAGCAAGTTGAATTTTTATGAGCATGAATGATTTCTCGGCTTCAGGTGTCCAAGCTACTACAGTTGATGAGCCTTTTCGCTTGGGCTTTAGTAGGTCATTGATGGGTGCTAAAGTTCTGGCGGCGCAAGGCAGAAACCTTTGATAGTAATATAAACTTCGGTTGTCAGCAGTCTAGAGATATACAACGCTTGACCGGGAGGGATAATGATGAGGAGTTGAAATATTAGATTTTTACTCTAAAAGAAACAAATGCAAAGTACTGCTTGTCCATAGACATGAAAGTCAAGAGAGAGAAACAGGGGGTGAACAGTACATGGAATTAACTGACAATTATTCATCAATAATCTTGACCTAATTTAATTGAGCTAGAAGATAATAGTCATGAGAACTTTGTCGCTAAATTAACATCCTAAAAAAAAAGTCAACTTATGAAGGTTTTAGTCAATGGTTGGGGAACTCTCCTGTCTGGTGGTTGCCAAGGCTCGAGATGAGAGGGTGGTGTAGTTTCCACAAGTTGAACCTTGGAATAGAGAGGATAGAAAATACAAGTACTTGTACCTACTGTTTTGTAGTTAAACAAACTTAAGCCTAAATTATATTCACAAACTACTATCTCGTCTGCAACTTCGCACTGTCGACATTTACACAAAAGAGAGAGAGTTATGTATGCACCTTGGTGGATGACGTTAGACGCAAGAGTGGTGCGGCAGACCGGCCAGAGCGGTCCTGCCATTCAGAGTGCACCACAGATGGCAACACTAGAAGTGCCAGGTATGTTGTTTTACGTTATTTCAAATTACAATTTGTTCCCTTACACTTACACCAGGCTGGTACTAATCTGTGCCTGAACTTGTCAGTCTAATATTCTGTTGCTAAAGGAAGTGTGATCCAATGCTTAATTACAACTTTCCTTTAATTCAGGACCTAGCATTCCCAGATCCCTGTGCCGCTCCAAGATGCGGATTGGCTTAGCCTCCACTCCTTGTCGCCGCCCTTGGCGCTGATTGGGTGGCGCCCAAATTCTTGCCAAACCGGGAACTTGAAATGAGAGTTCCGCGCTGCTTGCTGGCAAGTTGACGCGCGGAGGGATATTCTCGCCTTCAGAGGGAAACTGCAGTTGGCGGGCGGAGGGATTCCCGCTGCCAGAGGAAAACTGCATCTACGACACATTTCGAATGAAATTGAATACGATGGTATACCATTTAATACATTCATCTTAACAGTAAAACATTATTTACGGGATGTGAATTTCATGTTAATTGTTGTGAGGGAGAGCAATGCGGAACTCGATTTCACGAGCCCTTGCAGTAATTCACTATGTCCAAGAACCTACGCAAGCCGTGCATGTCCACCGGTACTGGGTAATCTTTGATGGCTGCGACCTTGCTCGGAAGTGGTTTGATGCCTTCTCTGCCGCTTTGATGGCAAAGGGTATCGAGGTTTTCCTGGACGGATTTGTATTCTGCTATGTTGATGACTAGGCCGTTCACTTGGAGGCGTTTGAACACGGCTTCAATGTGGCTGTAATAGTCGTCTTCGGTTTCGCTCGTTATTAACACGTCATCTGCGTACGCGTATGCATTGTCGATGTCTCTGAGCACCTCGTGCATGAACCTTTGGATTGTTTGGGGTGCATTTTTAAGCCCAAAGGGTAATCGAGTATACTCAAATAATCAAAAAGATGTTGTGACAGCAGTTTTCGATATTTCCGCTTCGTTGACAGGTATGGCCTAGTATGCCGAATGTAGATCTAATTTAGTGAAATATTTCGACGCGCCTACTTGTACTGCGAAGTCATGAACGTAAGGGATTCCATACTTATCGTCTTTTGTTTTAAAATTGAGCCTCCTGCAATCGTTTGTGGCTCTCCATCCCTCTCCTTTCGGTACAAGGTGGAGCGGAGCAGCTCACGGGCTTGCTGAAGGGCGAACTATTCCTAAACGGAGTAGTTCGTCAAACGTCTATTTAGCGATTGCGAGTCTATCGGGGGCTAGTCGTCTAGGCCTGTTGAATAGCGGTGGCCCTTTTGTTGGTATGTAGTGAACCGTGCTGTGAGACGGGCAAAGTTTTAGTGTTTCCGGCTCGGTTATAACAGAGTATTTTTTTAGTAGCGCCCTACACCTGTCCGGTGTTTGGTCGCCGGCGCCGACTATTTGCATCGTAGCATCGAACCGGGCCCTCGTGGCATTCGTAGTGAGACTGGTCGTCGGATCGAAGAGTATCATGTTTTTTAAATTGATGGTGAGGATATAATGGGTTAGGAAGTCTATGCCCAGAATTGGCATGGTTACAACAGCTATGACAAAATCCCATTGAAAATCTCTACGGAGTCCTAACTCAATTATTAGAGTTTTGCGGCCATAAGTGGCGATGTTGCTGCCGTTCGCAGCTGTTAGCATCGCATTTGCGCCCTGAAATCTATTGCCTACAGTTGCTGGGAGGCAACTGAGGGAAGCTCTTGTGTCGATTAAAATCTGAATCCGCGTCTTTGTACAATGGACCCTTATCGCTGTAATTTTTCATTTGAATTTGCCCGAGTCTCTATCGCTGGCCACATTCAGGACTCGGGTTTGGCGTTTCCCGGAGTCTAGGTGCACGTTAAGTTGCATTTCGTGGCCTTCGAGCCAAATTTATAGTGATACCAGCACGTATCGAATTTAGAGTTATAACGGGGCTTTGAACGGCTTCGTTGCGGCGATTTTGAGCGATCGGTCCGCTCTCTCCCGCTGCCTTCTCCTCCGCGTCGGACTGATTGCTCTAGCTTTTTGTGCTTCGCAGCTAGGCTCGCGATGCTCGTTTGGAGTTGTTTGATAATGTCCGTAAGCTGAGTTATTTCGCTCTGTGGTGCCGACGCTGGCATTGCTAGCTTGAGAGACCTCGGAATAAAATTACACGCGTTGACGCTGTTTGTTGTCTGTTCGCTGATTTGTGCTATCGACGGGCCATTCCGTGCCTCGACCTCCATGATGCGGTCAGCCTGATGAGCGAATTTTTCCAGGCTCAGCTCGTCTACTGCTTACGCATGTATTGCTTGCACATTTGATGGGAGTCTCTGGAGGAAGAGCGTCTTGAGGAATGTTTCGTCAGGCTTGGCTGATCCATTGACTAATGTCAGCATTTGACGTAGGAAAGCTGACGGCTTTGTGTCGCCAAGTTCTTCGCTACTCAAGAATTTTCCTATTCGCTGTCGGGACGAAAGTCCGTAACTGTTATGCAGCCTGGTTTTGAGTGTTGCGAATGGATTTTCCCTGGGAGGGTTTAAAATGATATTTCGTATTCTCGCTGCTACATTTGGTCCTAGCGTACCTACCACTACCTTAAATTGGACCAACGGGTCCGATATCGCCTGCAGGTCAAATAACATTTCGACCTGCGTGAACCATAAGGGTACGTCGCCTGTATTGAACGGTGGTAGCTTAATCGAAATCGGCGTTTTCGGTGTCGTCACCAGCGGTAGTGGCAATGGTGTTGGATCTTGGTCGATTATTTCCACCATGTTGGCTTGTTGCACTCACTTGAATCTTAATTTGCAGAACAGAATTTAGTTTAAACTGAATGAATGTTCTGAGAACGAACGGTATTGAAAAATCTCGGATTTCACAGTTATAAAATTATAGAAGTTGTTCAGTTTGAATTGCCAGGACACCAAATTAACATTTGAACGCTCTGATTCGTACTATTTTAGAGTCTGAACAGTCACCCTATGCATAATTTTGAACGCTTATTTATAGATAACGTCGTTAATTTGAGTAACGCTACAAAAACAATGATTAATTCTGATGCAACGCATTCATTTTCTGCATTATCGTTAATATATACACAGTTACAATTTTACTCCGCTCGGCACTGTACTTGACTGGACAGTCGATTTCAACGCTTGGGGCTCGGTCGCCACTGCTCGTGCATGGCTGATCTGAACAGTTGCAAATTATGGGCCGCGAGTCGTTTCCTCTAGTGCAGTGCTGTTGGCAATTTTTTGTCTCTGTCTCGCTGGACAGTCAGGTTTGACGCGATAAACGATGAACGTGGTGGATTGTGACCTTAATCAGACCAATTAGATAATATAATCACGACCACACAATTGGGGCGAGAAAATTATCGCCGATGTAAAAATCCTAGACAATGACATGCCAATTTATAAAAGTCTCCTGTAATAATGGTTGGGTGTTCGTGTCATAAGGCTCAGGATAGAAGCAGACGCCGAGACTGCAAGAAGAGACAGAACACTTTTTACTCACAGTTGTTGAAATCAAAGCTTAGGACTTAATGACTCGAGCTAAAACTATATTAACAAAACCTAACTATCTCGTCTGCGACTTCGCATTGTTGACATTTACACTTGAGAGGAAGAGTTGTATCTTCTTCTCATTTGTGTCGTGCGGTGGACCAGGCTAGAGCGGTCCTTCCATTCAGATTGAACAATAGATGGCAACACTAGAGGTGTCAGGTATGTTGTTTTATCGTTGCTAAGTTCTTTGATAATTACAGTTTGTTCCCTTACACCTGTACCAGGCTGATACTATCTATGTCGAAAATTGTCAACAATTAATATTTTGTTGCTAAAAAGTGCACTGCAATGCTTAATTACAAACTTTCCTTTAATCCAGGACTTAGCATTTCAAGATTCCTGTGCCTCTTCCAAGATGCTGATTGGCTTTGGCTCCACTCCTTGTTACCGCTCTTGACGCTGATTTGTGGTTCCCAAATCCTTGCCAAACCCGGGAACTTGAAATTGGAGTTCCGCACTGCTTGCTGGCAACTTGACGTGCTGAGGAATTCCTGCCACCAGAGGGAAACTGCAGTTGGCGTGCGGAAGGATTCCCGCCGCCAGAGGGAAACTGCATCTATGACACATTTCCAATAGAAGGTAATACAATGGTCTAAAATATAATACCTTCATCTTAACAGACAATACATTATTTACAGGATGTGAATATCATGTTAGTTGCAGTGAGGGAGAGCAATGCAGAACTCGACTTCGCGAGCTCTTACAATTGTACCATCGAGGACTTCTATAAAGATTATTAATATTATTAGTGTTCGCGGGGATGGATATAAATATTCGGGGCAAATTTTTATATTCTGGCAAGTATTTCAACAAAGAAGCTGAACAGTAGAACCGGAACATGTATTTTACATGCTGATCAATAGTTCATTCTTCAAGGATTGCTAGAAGACAAAAAACGCAGTAGTGCAAAGCGCGACCGGGGGCTGGCGGTGGTGACGTCAGAAAACCTTGAAATTTCACGTACTAAAAAAAGGTATGACATCACAGAACTATGTTTCTTACATTCACCAGTAGGGGCGATGCATTGTGTCGCCTTTTTGCAAGTGAAATGAGATAAAACGGGGTGAGCGTAAACCCGTTTGAAGTAAACCAGAAAATCATAAGACAACGCGAACCGAAGAGATTAAGGCCAGCGCGAGGAAAGCCCGCGAAGGACACGGGAATACAGTGCCGCAGGTAGTATCCTCGTGATGGAATCACAACACGGTATTAGAGGAACACTTCACATCGCCTCTCTCAATTGTTTCGGATTAGCCGGTAATTTGAAGGGTATGTGGCAGATGTATGCAAACAAGCTGATTTGGTAGCCCTGTGAGGTTCCCAACGTGGGGCACTCAACGTAATTACTTGCCCATGAGCTATAGGGTTGAGAAACAATAAACCGTGATACTGATTTTTACTTGTCACTCTGGGATTAGTGCAATAATTAATTCCATGAAATCAAATTAAATTAAATGCATCAGCCACCGGTTGTCTTATATAATCCTAGTGTGGCTGTGCATGCAAATGAAAATTGACAATTATACATCAATAACACAACCTATCATGTGTGGC
>SDVV010042200.1:0-10365 GCA_016164225.1 Gammarus roeselii | reverse complement strand
GCAGTCATGTACAGAGTTGCAGTCATACACAGAGTTGCAGTCATGCACAGAGTTGCAGTCATCCACAGAGTTGCAGTCATGCACAGGGTTGCAGTCATGCAAGAAGTTGCAGTCATGCACAGAGTTGCAGTCATGCACAGAGTTGCAGTCATGTAGCGAGTTGCAGTCATGTAGCGAGTTGCAGTCATGTACAAAGTGGCAGTCATGCACAGAGTTGCAGTCATGTACTGTGTTGTAGGCATGCACAAAGTTGCAGTCATGCACAGAGTTGCAGTCATGCAAAGAGTTGCAGTCATGCACAGAGTTGCAGTCATGCAAAGAGTTGCAGTCATGCACAAAGTTGCAGTCATGCACAGAGTTGCAGTCATGCAAAAAGTGGCAGGCATGCACAGAGTTGTAGCCATGCAAAAAGTGGCAGGCATGCACAGAGTTGCAGTCATGCACAGAGTTGCAGTCATGCACAGAGTTTGCTGTCATGCACAGGGTTGCAGTCATGCAAGAAGTTGCAGTCATGCATAGAGTTGCAGTCATGCAAAGAGTTGCAGTCATGCACAGAGTTGCAGTCATGCAGCGAGTTGCAGTCATTTACAAAGTTGCAGTCATGCCCAGAGTTGCAGTCATGCACAGAGTTGCAGTCGTGTACAGTGTTGCAGGCATGCACAAAGTTGCAGTCACGCTCAGAGTTCCAGTCATGCACAGAGTTGCGGTCATGCACACAGTTGCAGTCATGCACAGAGTTGAAGTCATGCACATAATTGCAGTCACGCGCAGAGTTGCACAGAGTTGCAGTCATACAAAGAGTTGCAGTCATGCATAGAGTTGCAGTCATGCAAAGAGTTGCAGTCATGCACAGAGTTGCAGTCACGCACAGAGTTGCAGTCATGCACAGAGTTGCAGTCATGCACAGAGTTGCGGTGATGCACAGAGTTGCAGTCATGCAAGAAGTTGCAGTCATGCACAGAGTTGCAGTTATGCAAAGAGTTGCAGTCATGCACAGAGTTGCAGTTATGTGCATAGTTGCAGTCAAGCACAGAGTTTCAGTCATGCATAGAGTTGCGGTCATGCACAGAGTTGCAGTCATGCCCAGAGTTGCAGTCATGCACAGAGTTGCAGTCATGCACAAATTGCAGTCATGCACAGAGTTGCAGTCATGCAATGAATTGCAGTCATGCACAGAGTTGCGGTCATGCACAGAGTTGCAGACATGAACAGTGTTGCAGTCATGCACAGTGTTGCAGTCATGCACAAAGTTGCAGTCATGCACAGAGTTGCAGTCATGCAATGAGTTGCAGTCATGCACAGTTGCAGTAATGCACAGAGTTGCAGTCATGAACAGTTGCAGTCATGCACAGAGATGCAGTCATGCACAGAGTTGAAGTCATGCACAGAGTTGTAGTGATGCAAAGAGTTGCAATCATGCACAGAGTTGCAGTCATGTACATAGGTGCAGTCAAGCACATAATTCCAGTCATGCACAGAGTTGCGGTCATGCACAGAGTTGCAGTCATGCGCATAGTTGCAGTCATGCACAGAGTTGCAGTCATGCCCAGAGTTGCAGTCATGCAAAGAGTTGCGGTCGTGCACAGAGTTGCAGTTATGTATAGAGTTGTAGTCATGCAAAGAGCTGCAGTCATGCACAGAGTTGCAGGCATGCACAGAGTTGCAGTCATGCCCAGATATGCAGTCATGCAAAGAGTTGCGGTCATGCACATAGTTGCAGTCATGTACAGAGTTGCAGTCATGCAAAGAGTGGCAGTCATGCACAGAGTTGCCGTCATGCACAGAGTTGCAGTCATGCAAAGAGTTGCAGTCATGCATAGAGTTTCAGTCATGCACAGAGTTGCGGTCATGCACAGAGATGCAGTCATGTACAGAGTTGCAGTCATTTACAGAGTTGCGGTCATGCACAGAGTTGCCCCGAGTTGCAGTCATGTTCAACGTTGCAGTCATGCACAGCGTTGCAGTCATGCACCGAGTTGCAGTCATGCACAGAGTTGCAGTCATGCACAGAGTTGCAGTCATGCACAGAGTTGCAATTTTGTACCGAGTTGCAGTCATGCACAGAGTTGCAGTCATGCACAGAGTTGCAGTCTTGTACAGAGATGCAGTCATGCACAGAGTTGCAGGCATGCACAGAGTTGCAGTAATGCACAGAGATGCAGTCATGCACAGAGTTGCAGTCAAGCACAGAGTTGCAGGCATGCACAGAGTTGCAGTAATGTACAGAGATGCAGTCATGCACAGAGTTGCAGTCAAGCACAGAGTTGCAGTCATGCATAGAGTTGCAGTCTTGTACAGAGTTGCAGTCATGCACAGAGTTGCAGGCATGCACAGAGTTGCAGTAATGTACAGAGATGCAGTCATGCACAGAGTTGCAGTCAAGCACAGAGTTGCAGTCATGCATAGAGTTGCAGTCTTGTACAGAGTTGCAGTCATGCACAGAGTTGCAGGCATGCACAGAGTTGCAGTCATGTACAGAGATGCAGTCATGCACAGAGTTGCAGTCAAGCACAGAGTTGCAGTAATGTACAGAGATGCAGTCATGCACAGAGTTGCAGTCAAGCACAGAGTTGCAGTCATGCATAGAGTTGCAGTCTTGTACAGAGTTGCACTCATGCACAGAGTTGCAGTCATGCACAGAGTTGCAGTCTTGTACAGAGATGCAGTCATGCACAGAGTTGCAGTCAAGCACAGAGTTGCAGGCATGCACAGAGTTGCAGTCATGCACAGAGTTGCAGACTGCACAGAGTTGCAGTCAAACACAGAGATTCAGTCATGCACAGAGTTGCAGTCAAACACAGAGATTCAGCCATGCACAGAGTTGCAGTCAAACACAGAGATTCAGTCATGCACAGAGTTGCAGGCTGCACAGAGTTGCAGTCAAGCACAGAGTTGCAGGCATGCACAGAGTTGCAGTCATGCACAGAGTTGCAGTCAAGCACAGAGTTGCTGTCAAGCACAGAGTTGCAGTCATGCATAGAGTTGCAGTCAAGCACAGAGTTGCAGTCATGCATAGAGTTGCAGTCAAGCACAGAGTTGCAGGCTGCACAGAGTTGCAGTAAAGCACAGAGTCGCAGGCTGCACAGAGTTGCAGCCAAGCACAGAGTTGCAGGCATGCACAGAGTTGCAGTAATGTACAGAGATGCAGTCATGCACAGAGTTGCAGTCAGGCACAGAGTTGCGGTCATGCACATAGTTGCAGTCATGTACAGAGTTGCAGTCATGCAAAGAGTGGCAGTCATGCACAGAGTTGCCGTCATGCACAGAGTTGCAGTCATGCACAGAGTTGCAGTCAAGCACAGAGTTGCAGGCATGCACAGAGTTGCAGTCATGCACAGAGTTGCAGTCATGCACAGAGTTGCAGTCAAGCACAGAGTTGCAGTCAAGCACAGAGTTGCAGTCATGCATAGAGTTGCAGTCAAGCACAGAGTTGCAGGCTGCACAGAGTTGCAGTCAAGCACAGAGTTGCAGGCTGCACAGAGTTGCAGTCAAGCACAGAGTCGCAGGCTGCACAGAGTTGCAGTCAAGCACAGAGTTGCAGGCATGCACAGAGTTGCAGTAATGTACAGGGTTGCAGTCAAGATTATAGGTCAAAAACGAGATGCTAAAGTCTTATAAATTTTATTACCTCTCAATAAATTCTACTGCTGAGATTCATCTATTTCTTCATCAAATAAATATTATTATTCAATTCAACATATTCGAATAATTTCTGATGACGGATAAATATTTACTCATTCAATTTCTGTTGGCAGTCAGGGCTTTAAAACACTTGAACTATTTCAATATTTTTTATTAATGCAACTCAACTGCACAGCTCAAAGTTATGTATTAGCTTAGATGTACACAATTGTAGAACATAAATATAATAATCTTTCACTTAGAAGTAACATATCGACATTACATCCACGCAACATAACTCAAAACAACTCGTGTGCAGGCATCTCATGAACAGGTATGATGGACGGAGGTAGATTATGATGGACGAAAGTAGATTATGATGAACGAAAGTAGATTATGATGGACGAAAGTAGATTATGATGGATGCAAGTAGATTATGATGGACGAAAGTAGATTATGATGGACGCAAGTAGATTAAGATGAATGAATGTAGATTTCGATTTGCAAAGACCAACTATGATGGATGAAAGCAGATTAGGAAGGAAGATTACTATAGACAAAGAACAACTCTGATGGATGATGGTAGATTATGATGGACGAATGCAGATCATGATGGGTAGATTACGGTGGACGAAGGTCAACTATGATGGACGAAGCTAGATTATGATGGGCATTTGTAGACTATTATGGACTAAGGTAAATTATGTTGAGCTTAAAAATAATATGTCAATGCCACGATATCATTATTAGTGAACAATTGTTTCGTAAATAAGTGAGAAATATATTATTTATATGTAATTATTTTTGAATTAGGAAAGCATTCAAACAAACCAGATTTTAGTAAGCGTGTGCTGCTTGTTTCACGCAAGGTATTTTGGATTTATTTTTCTTCTAATCTAACAGTATATTTTGACATCAAACTTATGATACAGAAGACTACACTTGAAACATTTGATAATAGTCGTCACCTCAACTGCAGTAAAGAGTCTTCTGATACAGGCTCCACTCTCAGAGGCATGTCTGGACTTATAAGCCTCCTACAAGGTAGCCTCGACGCAGTGGTTTAGGCTTTTGAAAGCGGCCTATTGTGTGAGGTGCTCATAATTCGCCAGGGTTTGTCTCAGAATTCAAGAAGATGCCGCTTTCACCGTTAGATTCTACCGGTAACCAACCAGCCAAACCTGATCAGGTAGTTTCGTGTCGATTATAAAACGTATTGAATATTTTTTTCCTATGAAATACCAGGGAATTCAAGTTTTTTCTTCGCTGCTATCGAGCGTTGTGGAGATTTATCAAGGACACACGGTGAGTGTGTCATGTTATTGTCAATGCCTTAGCAACACCACACACACACGCTAACCACACTGTAGGCCAGCGTTGCCTTAGCAACACCACACATGCACTCTAACCACACTGTAGGCCAGCGTTGCCTTTGCAACACCACACACACACTCTAACCACACTGTAGGCCAGCGTTGCCTTAGCAACACCAGACGCACCCTAACCACACTGTAGGCCAACGTCGCCTTAGCAACACTTGTCACACACTCTCACCACACTGTAGGCTAGCGTTGCCTTAGCAACACCACACACACACTCTAACCACACTGTAGGCCAGCGTTGCCTTAGCAACACCACACACACACTCTAACCACACTGAAGGCCAACGTCGCCTTAGCAACACTACACACACACTCTCACCACACTGTAGGCTAGCGTGGCCGTAGCAACACCACACACACACACTCTAACCACACTGTAGGCCAGCGTTACCCTCTCTCGTTGTCTCCCGACTGGCTGGCGGTGTAGCGTCAACAGCGTAACCGCATGCAATGGCAGCGTCCTCTTACGACGGGCAGGTCAAGCCACAAAAATGCAACGAGTTGTATGCCAAAGCTACCATTAACATAAACCACAAAAAATAGACAGGTAAAATCAACTCAAGATGAATGCAGCCACGAAGGCAACATGTCATCATACCCACAGTGACCTCATATTTGAATGTTATGTACTGTCACGTCAGTTGAGATCTGAGGGTCATTCCCAATAACATCTTGAAAATACATATGATGTTTTGTGGCGTTGACCTTCGTTTGAATGGGAAAATTATGTTCCAACGAATTGTATACAGTTTTTTTAGTTGTCTATGGATTTCGTTTCAATTCCACGCTTCCTACAAGATCACGTTTTTTTCTCACAAAATACAGTTATCTTTCTTCGTTTGTATTCACACTATGTTTCGTGTTTCGATGGATAACATCACAAACCGATTGATAGTCAAAGGAAAAACACGTTATGGCTGCACTGTTTCTCAGAATTCAACGGTCGTGTGAAATAAGACCCGGAAAAGCGCGAAGTAAATCTGGAAAGTTAGCTAACAGCTGATTGTCGACTTATTACACGAATGTTATTTCAAGCTATTTAATGACGGACACGTAAAACATCACCAAACAGGGTTGACAAGGACTTTAACTATACAGAATAGCCTCCAGGCTCTTGCTGAGGCCATCATTGAGAGTTTATCATTAATTCGTAATCACGAAATAACGTATTACATCATTTAGCTGCTATTCTGTGATATCAAGTAACATGATTGTGCTAATCCTAATACAGGTCAATTAGTTCTTTATCAAATGGGGCATGACTTAGATCCAATAGGTCCAGAGGGTGCTGCAAATCGGACGCATTCAAATGTCCTACACCTTGCACGTATTTCGTGTTGACGAAAAGTAGCAGTTACAATCAATGGTACTAAACAGAGATCAAAGACATGATGTCCTCTGGGTTACAGCCACCGTCGTGCTGACCCTGTCTATACAGGAAGATTTGACAGAGACCCACCGTGTATCGTCTACTTCTACCCTCCCCACTTGTCCTGTCGTTTTGACCTCGTCTCTTCAAGACGGCATGACCCAAAGACCCTGCGTCAGGTAGCTGTCGGTCACGTCACCAGAGGCGACTGCAGGTTCTCTGCCGCGTGTGTGCATGTATGTGTGTGCGTGTAAACTCCTCGTGCACCGCGACCTCAAGGTTACAAGTCTACCTGATGGGCCCGTGGCGCGGTGAAGGTACATATATAAGAGTCGCGTGCCGTGAAGATGCGCTTACAGTGCGAGCCCTCAACCGTCTTGAGGGAGGCTGTTGACCGTACGTCCAGGGTAACTTCTGTAAACTGTTGACCGTACGTCCAAGGTAACTTCTGTATAAAGTGAGGACTGAAGCTGTGTTCAACGGGCAGCTCGTTTTCTTTGTAAGATCTCAATTCTTGCAGTGCAACGAAGACTGCCTTGGTTTCGGATTTGGTCAATCTAAACTTGACGGGAGAGATACTGTGAAAATCATCTTCACAGCATCATGAAAGGGGTAAGTGATATGATATGCAATGAAATATAATGCATCATTGACATTCAATTGCATGATTGAATGTGAAAATTGTTTGTACTATTTTTCGTAAGCGATATATACTGATCTTTAAAATAATAATAATAGTAATAATAGACTTTATTGAAGTACTCGGTGGTACAATAATGATTACAAAAAAACTAGTTTGATGTCATTCCTACCAATACATTCAAATCACGCACCAAAAGAACATACACGGAGACATGACTGAGTAGGGATGAGAACATGACATAAATTCATAGGTTCAGTAAATGACCAACGCGCCTATGTACATTTTATGTCCTTCTCCCACATAAATATGTACACAACAAAGCTCAATGTTAGAGAGGTAAAGTACATAATCACCTGTCAGCCAGTCTATCAGGGACGTCTCACAGCCTGACATCCATGTACGTACAATGGGCCCACAACATGGAAGGGCAGATATATGTCAAACATTATTTCTATTAATATCGGGATCTTCCTGCACCAACAGGATTCTGTCCCACCTCTCTATTATTGGAGAAAATTTGTATCCCTCACTATTACATAAAGCCTCTGGGAAGGAATTATTCAATTTTATAATACGCTCCTGAAGGCTATAGGCACTGTTTCTAGCTCGTACCTATAGACAGTCAACGTTATACGCCGCGAATACAAAGCTAGCACTCGTTCTTCTAGGTACACCAATCAACCTCCGAATATATCATTGCATGTTACTCTCAGTTTACTGATAGTGATGTTAAATGAGGCCGTGAAACTGTTGAGAGCGTGAAGGGACAACTGCCATTACACAGTAACTGTTTCATGAATGCCAACAGCGTAGTAATTCTTGAACGTTATCGACGTAAGTGTTCAAACTATTGCTCGGTAATCATTGCTCGCTTATTAGTGTGAGGCCACAAGATGGACGAACAATGAATTATACTTTTGCTGTAATGGAGAACTTTTATCGGCCTCCATAATTGTTTTCGATGAAAATAAAAAAATGCGCGCCAACGATCGAACTCATATTCGAAAATTGTAAAAATACTCGCAAGTAAGAAGCAGGTGGATCAAATAGAAACTGAAACTCTTAAAATACTCCCAAATAAGAAGCAAGTGGAACAAAAAGAGACTGAAACTCTTCAGATAAATCCAGTAAATTTTCTTGGCACTTGCAAGCAAATGATCATTAAAAAAGAAAAAATATTCGAATAGCAGATTAGGATGATAACGATTCAGTTCTACTCGCACTTGATTGCAGCTTTGCTATCCTGCTTTCTTATATTACAACCCCTTCTAATGAGTAACTTGTAAACCACTAAATATTCCCACTTATTAGGCGATGATTGCGCTCAACGTATTTTTATACATATTTTTTTAAATTGTTTTTAATACACTTAATTGTTCAGAGAGTTTTATGAGTAAATCAAAGTATCTCATGACTTGCATCACAAGCTTAATGTATTGTTATGCCTCATGACTTCACGAGTTAAGACATGATGATCGCACTTCAAGCGTTCGTTGTATTTTTTCACTGATAGTGGATGTATGAGGAGAGTAAACCTATCAATGAGGAAGCGTGTGAATTCAATTTTAAATAGATTGTGTGTTCGAGTAGAATGTTCCGTTTCATTATTTTCATGAACTGCAATTTCCCCATTCAGTGTCCACCGTCCTATAGCTCACTGACCGAGCAATATAGTTCATGGGTCAATCTCTATAGTTCATTGACCGAGCAGTATAGTTCATGGGTCAATCTCTAAAGTTCATTGGCCGAGCAATATAGTTCATGGGTCAATCTCTATAGTTCATTGACCAAGCAGTATAGTTCATGGGGCAATCTCTTTAGTTCATTGACCAAGCAGTATAGTTCATGGGGCAATCTCTTTAGTTCATTGACTGAACACTCTAGTTCATGGGTCAAGAAGAGGTGCCACCCAGTCCACATTGGACAGTACATCTGCTACGAGAAGTTGTAGTGAGTTTATTACGTCGGCTTGCAATACTGGCCCACTCAAACACGTTCAGTAGTTAACATTTGCTTAGTCCTAGGAAATACGAAGATAAATACTGACTGGGTATAGGACCACACGCGAACTGGGTATAGGACCACACGCGGACTGGGTATAGGGCTTCACGCGGACCGGGTATTGTGTGTGCTTCACTCGTCTGGGTACAGTGCCTCACGTTGACTGGGTATAGGGCCTCACGCGGACGTGGTATTGTGAGTGTCTCACGCGACTGGGCATATTGCCTTGCGCATCATGGTATAGTGTCTCATGGGGAGTATATTGCCTCACGTTAACGGTCCTCAGCTCGATTACAAGTCATCATTGATCAACGTTTTCTTCGGGATGATACCCTCGCCTCGGTTTATTGCAGTCGCAGTTTTTTTCAGGATGATACCCTAGCCTAGGTTTATTGTAGTCGCAGTTTTTTTCAGGATGATACCCTCGTCTCGGCTTATTGTAGTCGCAGTTTTTTTCAGGATGATCCCCTCGCCTCGGTTTATTGTAGTCGCAGTTTTTTTTCAGGAGGATGCCCTGGCCTCGGTTTATTGTAGTCGCAGTATCTGATGCTCAAGGGTGATGTTCGAGCAACTTTTCTGTCGAGTCTGTTCTGTTTCAAATGGGTATGATAATACCATACGACTGAGCAATAGGCCTTTCTACAGGGCCATTCCAATTGCAGCTGCGGTCGATGTTCGATTTCCTCCTACAAACTTGCGCTCATTGCACCAAAATCGCTGTGAAGATATAAAGCCTCCATATTTTCATGTTCGGCAAAAAAATAGCCGCGAAATCTCAAAGGCGATACACAGATTCTATTTCAATAAAATATTATGTGTTTATTTCAGGAGCCTTTTGCATTATTGGCCTCTTCCATTGTTCTTAAAGCAATACACTCAATTTAACGGATTTCTTTCAGAATCCGTCGTATTATTTGATCGACACAATAGCTGGTAGGGAAATTATACTGTTTCATCTTGGCCGTTCATTGAGAGCAATGCATCATTGAGATCCATTGAAAGCAGTTCACTTTCACGCTGCCTCCGCTACACGCCGCCTTGTGAAGAGGAGTTTCGCTCTCGTCCATTAGGCATTGTGATCCACGATTAATATACGGGTTACCATGTAGAGTCTGCGACTACGAGTTGCGAGAGTCTGCCATCACGAGTTGAATCAATTATAGACGCCACTCGTGAGTGAGTGTCGTGCTTGCGATAACAAAGGCTTATGTACTAAGGTGTATTCCCCACATATAACAGGTTCTGGAAAACATGTCAGCTAATCTGTAACTATTTACATGAAATCCTCAGCATGCCGGATCGTGTTTGTTTTATTGAGGAGAATATATTCCTATTTACAAATGTATATA
>SDVV010042199.1:0-10365 GCA_016164225.1 Gammarus roeselii | reverse complement strand
CTTTTTTGGGGTTTGAAGTAAAACTTGCTGGAATACTTAACATTTATTAGCCTGTCTAGTTCAAAAATAGAGAAACGCAATAAGTTCTTTTCGCAAGCTAATACACTTTAACTTGCTATCAGGTAGTCAATATCAGGTGGACAAGTGTGAGAGTATGAAGTGATCGAATATCGCACGGAGATAGTTTGGCGTGTGTGGGGCTCAAACCTAATCTGAGGGCTCAGCATCATGCAGAGCTTATATACTAAGGATTTTAGGCCAGAACACCTTGAGGTGTTTTTAGAAAGCTAAGAGGCCGCGCCTATCCTGGAAGGAAGGGACTGTTCTCTGGAGGTCCGGGGGCCGTGAACATGTGGCGACCAGGCCGGGCAAAGGCTCTATATTAGGAGTCTAATGTCGGAAGGTACCATTACATATGATATTTTAATACCTAAAGTAACAGCTTGAATTAAATTAAGATACAGGCCATCTGCGATCAGATCCTGGTTAGGCATTCAGATCTTCATATACGGAGCGGCAGAGGTGAAATGATAATATGATTGAGGCCAAGGGCCAGACAGTGGGTCGGAGCCGTCTCGACTCAAGGAGAAACTAAGGTGAAAAATAAGTTGAATACAGTGGGACACCATATGTTCAACACCACTCCCTCATTCTTAATTGATTAATTGATATACTATATTAATTTATTAAATCTACGATTACAAATTGATTATCAAAAGCAAAAACAAAAGAATATAAACGTGAGCCGGAGACGCTCTTCTTGCTTTTTCGGCAGGGACAAGTGGGGTAGTCGTCCTTCGTGGAAGACAGCAGCTGTGTTTTCTTCGGTGCGAGGAGTAGAAACCGTGCTGGGTATTCTTGAGCTGGATGCAGTAGGCCGGGTTAAGCTACTGGCTGGCGAAGATGATCGCGGGCTGGCGATGTTGGTTAGCCGTCTCGAGAAAATTGCTCTCCCGTATGTGGGGAACAAGAGAAATACACTATAACTTATCACTAAATACATTTAATTTGTTAGTTGCAATTGTATTGTGATTTAAGGGCATTCCCGTGTGTTCCTTAAAAGTCTGAGTATTAATTCTCAGCAGATTGAGGAATGAATTTAGCTAATACAAATGCCATTATTCAAAATTTAGAGGGAGTAGCAAACTCTAAATTAATTGTTCAAGTGTAACGCGGGAGTGCTGGATATAGTTCAAGTACCGGAGCGGGGGAAAGATATGGTGGATTATCCGTGTTGGTACCTGTATCCACACTATACTGTTTATGAAAGCTCAATGGTGGGTTATGTAGTCGGGTTTTGAGTTGATGTGCCTCATGTCTGGCTACATCTCGTATATGGTCACCTTTTTCGCGTAAGCTTTTTCTGAAATTAAATATGTCGTCTCGATTAGGTACAGTTATCTTTTTAGTTCGTAGGCTATCCTTAACGCCATGGAATCTTTCTTGCAGAGCGTCCAGAGTAGACTCTCGGGATATAGTGGCAGTGCGTCTTTTGCGACATATTCATTTGATAAGCAAAAAGGCAATGCAGAGGGAATTTATTCCTACAATTATAGTTATGACAGTCTGGGCATAAATGCCGTAAGTGGCAATCTGGTCCAGCTGTAGTCCATGATAATTGAAGTCGATGGTAAAAGGGTCGTCTAATTTTACTTCGTTAATCAGTGTACGAAGGCTGGAATGAACTGTACTAGATTTGTTCACGTCAATAATCGGAAGGTTAGTGGGTTCCACGACGAAGGCAAAGGATTTGTTAGTCTCGGTGAGTTCAATAGTTACCATCTGTTTAGCGGGCCAAAGTAAGTCGTCAGTCTGCACGTCACAAGCTAAAGGAAGTTTATGTAGCCCAACGAGGGTTTCTCTCGTCTGATGGGACGGGCAATCCAGAGTTACTTCCGTAGATTCTGAAAAGTAGATTAGTCTATGCTGGTCCGTCTCGACCATAAAAGTATCTGAAGAACCTGTTCTGTGATAGTTACATACTAGCAACATTGCGGTTACGTTCTGCTGAAAAGCTTCCCATTCGCAAGTGGATTTTTGTTCATGAAAAATAGGTTCTATATCTAGTAGTAAGTGGTTCGTGGTTAATATAGAGTACATATTCTTTTTGTCTGTAATTATATAAGTGTTGTTACTCCTGAGTATCACATTTCTTAATTCAGGGATGACAAGGGAAGTTTCATCTATCTTTAAAGGGTGCGCTACTAAAGTAAACACTTCGTAAGCAGTAGTATACTTTAAAGGTATTACCATCAAGAATTTATGGTGAGATACCTTCTGAATTTTCAGAATCGAAATTACGTGATCTAGATGATATCGAGATATTTCAAGTGGAAAGTCCAACGTCGGGAAATATTGGCGACCTTCTATAACAATATTATATAGGGATTTTAGGTCAATGAGTTCGAGGGTTAGAATTCCTTCTTCTAGTAATGAAACGATAATCTCGCTTGATCTGAACGTTGATCGAATATCAGTCAAGCTGACTACTAATTGACCTAAATTCCATTGTATTGCTAAATGGATATCCGCTGTCTCTACGGTATCAGCTAATTTCTCAAGTACTTTTTTAACGGCTTCAAAAGAATCGGACACGTTTTTGGAAAGCATGTCTAGGCGTTCGTTAGTTAATTTAATCAGTTTGTTATGTTGTTGTAGGTTGCGGTTTAAGGTGTCAATATTTCCTTGGTTATTGATATCAAAAATCTTAGAAATTAAATATTTTCCCAAGAATCCTAATCCTAATCCAATAACTAATGGGTTTAGGGGTTGTCGTCTTCCTGTTAGCAAAGGTCTAACTTTGGACAGATAGAGTATCAGGGATGAAGCATCAATTGGATTAGTACTATTTTGTATATTCAAAGAAATATTTGATTGATTTTTGTAGCTAACGTTATCTCTAAGTTGAGTTACTCCTGACTTTTTCAACATAGTCCAGATTATTGACATCAGGTCTCGGAAGGCATAGAATTTTGTCCATAATTCTGAGCCTCGACCATCGCACATCAATAGATCAAAAATGTTATGAAGAGTGCTTAGATATTCCGTTTCCAGTCTTATTAGTACGAATGCATAGCGGTTAAGTTGATTTCTAGCTGCACCAACTAATTTATTGTTTGCTAACGCCTTGGCGGTTTGTGTGGCAGCGTCCAAGTCAGACGAGTATTTTGAACAAGTGACGTTGATAAAACCGAGGTTTACTCGGGATAAAAGGAACGCACCTGGAATATGGGCAAATCTGGGCCAAGGGATGACAGTGGCCGGGTTGCTTGCTGCTGCAGATGGGGGTACAGTCTCCCAAAATGCAGGTCCTGCTTGTGCCAGGGCGACAAGGATTACAGCTTATAGAAGTATGCCGACCCATTCCATGGTAGATATTAGTGTATCTGTAACATATACATTTGAAGTCAATACCTCACATCTTCAACTGTTATAGGCACAGAGAACCTATTCAAATAACATCTAGTGACACTTCTTACTTGGTTATGAGACAATAATTCCTAATACACAATTATTAGTAATTTAACGATTCCAAACGAAAAACAAGAAGAGTTACTTAAACTATACAACGAACAATAAGTATACGAGGAAAAGGGTCTGGCTGTGGCAGCGATGCAGTGCAGGGCTGGTGCCTGGTAGCGTGTATTGGGAAGCTGCCGCGTTGACCTTGTCCGTGGTAGGTGAACAGTCTGCGTAGTGGAGTTGCAGAGGAACAGGGCTAGAAGAGATGCGCTGGGACGCCGTGCTGCAGTGCGAGAGCAGGTATGCCGGGTGCGTTGACCTCGTCCTCCTCTCTGGTGCTGGCGGCTGCTAAGGCAGCTTGCTAGCTCTTGCTGGCTGGACTCGTCGTGCGCTAACCGATTTTTGCGTCAGGGTAGCAGCTTGTGGCGTTGCTGTTTGCCGACGGGTCAGTGGAGGTAGCGGGGAGCATGACCGTTGCCGGGTGACGATGTAATCGGGGTGGACTACATATGTTTTCTTAGTGGCAATTTCTTGGAGCTCCCAAGCTTTTCCCTTGTTTTTGATGACAGAAAAAGGTCCACTAACGGGCAAGTCTAGTTTTTGTCTGGTAATCTGCCGAAGGTTTGCGTAGACTCGGTCTCCTACTGAGATGCATTTGGTTGTTCTTCCCGCGTTGGTGTAATCGGTGTATTAAGCTTGTGCTGCAAGGAGAGTGTCTCTACAGTGCGTTCGCACTTGTTGCAAGCGTCGCATATGTTGATGTAGTTCGTCTTCACTGTACTGTAGTTTGGGGGGAGTGAAAGTAATGGTTGCTGAATCGTATGCATACAGGGCATAGAATGGGGCCTCTCGTATACTGCTGTTGTATGTGCTGTTAATACATAGTTGTATGACTGGTAATAATTTATCCCAATCATTTATGGCTAGTTGTGTAGTGTATATTCTTAACAGTTTGTTCACTTCTCTGTTGATGCGTTCAGAGAGTCCTTGTGACGCTGGGTGATAAGGGGCAATTTCCACCTTTTTAGTGTTGTAGTATTCGACAAAGTTAATAAATTTAACAGAAGTGTATTCGGGAGCATTATCAGTTATCAGAATGGAACTCGATCCGTAATGAGAATTGACTTGTCGTAATGCTCCTATTATGGAGTCTGTGTCCTTGTGTTTTAATGGAAAAAGGATCGTGTATCTAGTGGTGTAGTCTCTGAATGTCAGTATGTACTGATTTCCGTCTTCAGTTACTCTCAAAGGACCCAAGATGTCAGACGATATGGTGTGAAAGGGTCTGATTGGAAGAGGATACTTCTCTATAGGAACTGGTGTGGGTACTTTTTTAGCTTGAGTGCACAACTCACAATCATCGCAAAATTGGTTTATTAGGAGTCGTTCTTGAGAATTGTAAAAGTTTCTAACAAATATTTTGAGTGTTCGCTCGAGGCCTTTGTGACCTGCAGTTGTGTCGGTGAGGACTAACTTGAATGCTTGGGGCATTAAGCTGTTGGGAAGGTACGGTACGAGGAATTCATCACTCAGAGTTCCTCTCTTTAATTTTCGTACTATGTAGAGTGTTCCCTGTAAAATCTTACTATTTAACAAGATATTAGCAGAGATAGGTTTTGACGTATTTTGTTTTTTAGAGTGCGTACTGTCCTTTCGTAATAGTCCAAAGAGTTGTTTGCACGCAAAATCTTTTATTTGCGCAGTTCGTAGTTCCTGTTCTGTCCATGGAACTTTCTCTGGAATGTAGTCATGTAGAACGGCGTTACAGCTCTTATTTCGGGCAAGTAAATCTTCGTGGAGCTTTGTGGTCAACGTGTTAGTATCGTCATTGTTCACTGGTAATCTAGATAAGGCGTCCGCGAATATGTTTTTTTTTACATTCTATGTCATGAAGGGTAATGTAATATTGGATTAGTAGTGCCCATCTTTGAAGACACTCGTCCTTTGTGGGTTTCTTTAGAGCACCCAACAATGGTTTATGGTCGGTGTACACGTGTTTCGTAAACAAGAGAATTATGTGCCTGAACTGCTCGAGTGCATAAACAAGAGCTAAGGCTTCTTTCTTCGTAGCGGAGTAGTTTATCTGAGCACTGTTTAATATTTTCGAAATGTACGCTACGGGATGTAATTTTTCATCGTATTTTGCATTAGTACTGCGCCTATACCGGAATTTAAGGCATCCGTGTAAAGGTTAAAGGGTAAGTCGTAATTTAGGAATTTCACTATCGGGGCTTGAGACAGTGTTATTTTTAGTTTTTCGACCGCATTAGCCTGGGCAGATGTCCATTTAAAGGGGATATTTTTTCGGAGAAGTTCGTACAGTGGTTCTGCAATTTCTGCGAATTTGGGGACAAACATACGAAAGTAATTTACTGCTCCCAGAAAAGATTGGGTTTGTTTTTTGTTTGTCGGCATGGGCATCGTTTTAATGGCTGCTACTCGTTCGTCGGTCATTTTCATGCCTTCTTTGGTCATTTGATAACCGAGGAATTTTACCTCGTTAGCGAAGAAAGTGCACTTTTGGATTTTGAGTTTAATTCCGGCTTCGCTCAGTTTTCGTAAGACGTTCTCGATCGTTTCCATGTGCTGTTCGGCTGATTTGCTAAATAGTATGATATCGTCCATGTACGCGAGACATTGTGGACTAAGAGTGTCGTAGAGTATCTCATTAATTACGCGAGCAAAAAATGCACTTTGAAGCCCGAAGGGTACACGATTCCACTCGTATTTGCTGCTTCCTACAGTGAAAGCCGTTTTTTCGCGATCATCGGGATGTATCTCACACTGGTGGTACGCGCTCGCGAGGTCTAGCGTGCTCATATATGTTGATTGGCCCAGGGAATTTAGTACATCAGAAATACGCGGAAGAGAAAAGGTTAAAGGTTGACTAATCTCGTTTAAGTTTCGATAATCAATGACCAATCTAAGGTCTCTGTCGCCGCGTTTGCCTATGGTTAGTGGACTGTTATAGGAAGACTTTGAACGCAAAATTGTTTCTTCGTCTAACATGGTTTTAATTTTTTCGCTCAATTTACCTTGGTAGGCGTAGGGTATTCGATACGGTGCTTTGTTCAACGCGATATCTTCCTTTAGTGGTAATTTTAACTGGTCTCCCGTGTATTTTCCTAGAGGTTCACCGGGGAGCCAACAAGCGTCTCTGTGTCGGTTTAATATTTCTAGCAGGGTCGTTGTCTCGTTGGGGTCACCGCAGCTAATGTCCTCTGGCGTCAACGGTTTATTGCTATCGTCCGCGTTTAAGTCGGGTTCTACTGACTGTGCTACAAGTACCGTTTTGTCCGTTAGATATTCGGCATTACATAATTTTGTGCCTTTTTTTAGAAGTACTGGTTTGTCGCTCATATTTGTGAAGTTGACCTTCACACTTTTGTTCTCGGCTAGGGTTAGTGCTCCAGCTATAGTCACTTCATTGCTGAGTTGCGTGTGATGTAATATCACGTCTCGTCCATTAATCATTCTTCTATTTGTTGGAACCGTAGCTATCATCATAGTATTTCTCGGTATCGTTACGTCGAGGCTTAGATGTACACTAAAGTGTTTCTGAGACTGGTCTGTGGCCGGACAGCTAGGAGGAGTTGCTCGTGCAGGCGCAACCTGTTTGATAAGAACTGGTTTGCTAGCCGAAGCATCTTCCTCTGCTGTGTTAGTGGCTTCTCTGCAGTCGGGTGTCGCGGCACGGGCGACTTTAGCGGTACCTTCATTCATGAGTATACTGTCACTTAACGTGAGTCTGAGCACTGATTTTACTGTTGTTTTGCTAGTAACGTTTTCGCTAAGTGAGAAACTCAACTTTTTATTGCTGAAGTTTATTACTGCGTGTCGTAAAATGTTCATGGCAATCAACAGGTCATGTTTTATACGATCGCTTTTCTAAAATATTAGAACACGGGTGTTAAGGCATCCCGCAGGTGTCTCGACCTGAGCTGTTGCTTGTCCTAATATAGGGATTTGATTCCCATCAGCATCGAGTACTTGACCACTATAGGATTCCAAGTCGTAATACTCAGTTTTGAGCGCAGAGTCAGCTACTAGCGTCGTAGTTGCTCCGGTATCTAAATATGCTATTAGTTCTCTACCATTAATTTCAACGTTTAAACGCGGGACAATTATGCCATTCCCGTTTCGTTCCCATGGGTGGGGCGTACCTAGTCAATACTGGTGCGGCTCGTCATTTCCGTCATAAACATTCGAG
Organism: Gammarus roeselii; assembly: GCA_016164225.1. NCBI lineage: Eukaryota > Metazoa > Arthropoda > Malacostraca > Amphipoda > Gammaridae > Gammarus > Gammarus roeselii. The sequence goes on along the minus strand of SDVV010042199.1, from coordinate 2,693 downwards.
TCCCAGTTATTGTCCTCGGCGTCATGACTTGCATGTTCGTCGTGTTGGTCTGTCGTAGGATCATCGACCTGGGCCATACGCACGTGAGTTTGTGAGATTTTTCGTGGTGGACCGCGGTTATTTCGCATACATTCGCTAGTGTTATGCGAGTGTTTGATTTTACATTGGTCACAGTATTTGCCTTTGGCCTGAGCTATGCGCGTGGTGCATTGCTTTACGGTGTGGCCAAATTTTTTACAAAATGCACAAGAGTTGCATTCCCTTCTTACATGACCGCTCTTTCCACAGTTGAAACAAAATATAGGCGACCGGTTGCTATTGACTGCGCTATTGACGGCAAGGGGGAGGGGCGCGTTAAGTTAACTGGGGTTGCTTTTTGCCTGACCTGCCAAATGGCTTCGTCCGTGTTGACTTGTTTTTTTGTCGCCGTGAGCAGTTTATGCTGAGCGACAGTCTTTACTATCTCAGCCATAAACTTTGTAGATGAGTTACGCGGACCTAAATTGGACAGTTCATCGTACACTTTGTTTTCCGTTTGTGATGCAACAAATAGGTGCATTACAAAGTTCTGTACGACGATAATCAAAGTGATCGACGGAGGGGCGGGTATTGCAGCGGATGCGGATGAGCTAGCTGGCGGCGGGGGCGGGACTGGAATGGTTCCTGCCTGTATGGTTTCTTCATTGAATTGTCCCTTAGTTAGAGCTTCATTTTTAAGATAGGCTTCTGCCACGGCACGCGACGCATTTTCTAGGGAGGTCATCCCACAAAAGATGTTTTCAGACGTAAGTTTAGTTCCTAATAACTCTCGGGCCGCGTGTCTAAACTCAGTTGCTTTGAAAGAAGGGTACATATTAAAGAAATTAGTTTTGACTTCATTAAATGTGACCGATCTTCCAGCATGACAGATTAGAAGTTTTATCGCATCTCCCCTCTTCTTGTCTATGAGGGAGAACAATTTTTTTAATTTTCTATCGTCCGCGGCAATGTTGTTTTGTAAGAAATGATTCTCGACTGTACGTAAAAACATACGTGCATCCAGCTCGGATTTACAATACGCTTCGCATTCTCGGGGGTTACCAGAAAACCGAGGGAGATCTTGTAATATGGTGAGGGTATTTACTGCCATTTCGGCAAAAAGTAATGAACGTAAAGTAATATAAAGTTATTTTATAGCTTCACTTCACTGTGTGTCTCGCACGACACCACTTTATTTATTTGAAGTGCTTAGTATACTCAAGGTTTTCTGGGGTCGCCGTAGAGTACGTTCTGCTCCTCGCTGTTCCTTGTAGTCGGACGCGATGCCCTCCTTGTAGTCGGAAGTGACGCTCTCCTTGTCTTCACCTTTTTGAGGTGTTTATTTATTGTTTACTGTGTATTGTTTATTTAAAGTCTGACTACCTGATCCTGTGTCTGACAGCGCCAATGTAGACGATCCTCTACTGTTTGGCAAGACTGGGCTTTTTTGGGGTTTGAAGTAAAACTTGCTGGAATACTTAACATTTATAAGCCTGTCTAGTTCAAAAATAGAGAAACGCAATAAGTTCTTTTCGCAAGCTAATACACTTTAACTTGCTATCAGGTAGTCAGTATGAGGTGGACAAGTGTGAGAGTATGAAGAGATCGAATATCGCACGGAGATAGTTTGGCGTGAGTGGGACTCAAACCTAGTCTGAGGGCTCAGCATCATGCAGAGCTTATATACTAAGGATTTTAGGCCAGAACACCTTGAGGTGTTTTGGAAAGCTAAGTGGCCGCGCCTATCCTGAAAGGAAGGGACTGTTCTCTGGAGGTCCGGGGGCCGTGAACATGTGGCGACCAGGCCCGGCAAAGGCTCTATATTAGGAGTCTAATGTCGGAGCGTACCATTACATATGATATTTTAATACCTAAAGTAACAGCTTGAATTAAAGGAGGAAAACCACAGACACAGGCCATCTGCTATCAGATCCTGGTTAGGCATTCAGATCTTCATATACGGAGCGGCAGAGGTGAAATGATAATATGATTGAGGCCAAGGGCCAGACAGTGGGTCGGAGCCGTCTCGACTCAAGGAGAAACTAAGGTGAAAAATAAGTTGAATACAGTGGGACACCATATGTTCAACAACCCTCTACCACTCCTAAAGCCACACTGTTCCTCTCCAATTGCGCAGTCCGTACTGTCTCTAATCCTTTTGATCAGCACTCTCCCGTACAACTTACCAACAACACATAACAGACTAATACCTCCCGAGTTGCAGCATTCATTTTTATCTCCTTTGCCCTAATATAGCGGAACAATGCAGGCACTGCGCCATTCACTCGGTACCACGCCTGCCGCATAACACAAGTTCAGTAACCTCACCAACCATTCGACAATCGTTACTCCACCCTTCTCCAGGCACTCGGTCGCAACTCCATCCAAACCAGGGGCTTTCCCTGCTTTCATCGCGTTCACCGCCTCCTGTACCTCTTCCCTGGTAATGCCCGCAGTAAGTCTTTCTCCCAAAACTGGCATCCGAGCACCACCACCCACAGCAACAATGTCAGCCTCTCTGTCATCCTCGACATTGAACAACTGATCAAAATACTCGGCCCACCTCTTCTGTACATCACCACTTTCCAACAACAACTGGCCGTTTTCATCTTTCACTACTTCCTCCTTCCCGGTCTCTCCCTTTCTCACCCTCTTCACCTCTTTCCAGAACATCT
>SDVV010042198.1:0-10365 GCA_016164225.1 Gammarus roeselii | reverse complement strand
CTGGTGCTGCATGTCGCGAGTTCGAGCCTCGGCAGGGACACGGCGGTCTTGTGGCGGGGAGATTTGGCGCCTCCCCCCTCTGTGTCTGCCTAGCTTAGTCACCCCCCTAACTAGGGGGAAACGGCTGTATGTCTATACATACGTTATGCAATGCGCACATTGTAGGATCTGATTCGTTTAAAAAGTAGCGCGCCATTGATTAAATGTTATAGTAATGAACAACTACGATGTACATGTATAGTGTAATGAACATCTTCGATGTACATGTGTAGTGTAATGAACAACTACGGTGTACATGTGTAGTGTAATGAACAACTACGATGTACATGTGTAGTGTATTGAACAACTACGATGTGCATGTGTAGTGTAATGAACAACTACGATGTATATGTGTAGTGTAATGAACAACTACGAGGTTCATGTGTAGTGTAATGAATAACTACGATATACATGTGTAGTGTAATGAACAACTACGATGTACATGTGTAGTGTAATGAACAACTACGATGTTCATGTGTAGTGTAATGAACAACTATGATGTACATTTGTAGTGTAATGAACAACTACGATGTACATGTGTAGTGTAATGAACAACTACGATGTATATGTGTAGTGTAATGAACAACTACGATGTTCATGTTTTGTGTAATGAACAACTACGATGTACATGTGTAGTGTAATGAACAACTACGATGTACATGTGTAGTGTAATGAACAACTACGATGTACATGTGTAGTGTAATGAACAACTACGATGTACATGTGTGAAGAAATGCGTTATTGGTTCTGGTTCCTGTGGGAAGAATCGAAGTATATAATAAATCCTAGAGTAATACATAGCTACAACAGGATGTTATACAGGTTTGTCAGGTAAATTAAAGATGTGAAATATTGCGCCGATTGCCCTAGCATAACTCTTGCATGACTCGTTGCATGAGCCCTCCCCCCTCCTTCTCCATTCATTTGTCCTGTTCATTTCTTTTTACGACAGGCAACCATTCAGTTTAAATTAAGATTAAAATTTCATCTTTGTTGAGGAAGTTAGGAGAAATCAAGTGTAAGGTTTGAATGGGCTGATAATAATATTTGTTTAAAAGTGCTACTTTATAGGCGGCCATAGCTTAGACACAGTATTTCTAACCATGATAGAATGCAAGTTTATTATCTCAGCATCATATTATTCGAAGGAACTTATTTATGTTCTTCATCCACGGGATTTTATTTGATCGTTGTTTGCCTTTGAACAATAGGCTAGAGCACGCCTCGTTCCTCTGATACTGCTCTAGTACCGCAGATCATATATTGCTCTAGTACCGCAGATCATATATTGCTCTAGTACCGCAGATCATATATTGCTCTAGTACCGCAGATCATATATTGGTCTAGTACCGCAGATCATATATTGCTCTTGCACCGCAGATCATATATTGCTCTAGTACCGCAGATCATATATGGCTCTAGTACCGCAGATCATATATTGATCTAGAACCGCAGATCATATATTGGTCTAGAACCGCAGATCATATATTGGTCTAGTACCGCAGATCATATATTGCTCTAGTACCGTAGATCATATATTGCTCTAGTACCGCAGATCATATATGGCTCTAGTACCGCAGATCATATATTGCTCTAGTACCGCAGATCATATATTGCTCTTGCACCGCAGATCATATATTGCCCTAGTACCGCAGATCATATATTGCTCCAGTACCGCAGATCATATTTTGCTCTAGTACCGTAGATCATATATTGTTCTAGTACCGCTGATCATATATTGCTCTAGTACCGCAGATCATATATTACTCTAGTACCGCAGATCATATACGGCTCTAGTACCGCAGATCATATATTGCTCCAGTACCGCATATCATATTTTGCTCTAGTACCGCAGATCATACATTGGTCTAGTACCGCAGATCATATATTGCTCTAGTACCGCAGATCATATATTGCTCTAGTACCGCAGATCATATATTGCTCTAGTACCACAGATCGTAAATTTCACTGTACAATACTAAGAAGGGACCCAACCATTCATTCTAGCATCTCTTTTTCTGTAAAGAGTACGAACGGAAAGCTGTTCAGATAGAGTACGCGTCAAGTAGGGGTGAAGGGAGGCCACACACAAATCACCGTTAAAAACACTACGGTCCTACCGCGCCACGTTTCACTACCATTGCATTCTACTTCAGTGTCACCGGCTCCACGTTGCGATATCATCAGTCCCTCGTTCCATTACCATTGCTAATGGCTACAGTATCACCCGCTTCACGCTTCACTATCATTACCAAATGCTTCAATTCACCGGCTCTACGTTTCAGTGTCACCAGCTCCCCGTTTCATTACCATTGATAACGGCTACAGTGTCACCGGCTCCACGTATCTCTGTCATCACCATCTTCTTCAGAGTTACCTGCTCCACGCTTCCCTGCCACAGCGTCACCGGTTTTATGCTGAAAGGGTTCACGTGCCAACATGCAGCTTAAGAGTGAGCGTTACTGCCTATCACTGAAAAGAGGGCATCCCAGTGTGAAATATAAACTGGAAATGAATATAGGCGGCGTTGCCTTTTCAATACAGTGCAACACTTGTTGAAGTGCAAATGCATTCTGTAGGAACACTCATTGCCGGGTGACATCCCACCTGAACTTTGTATACAAGCTTCTAGGGTCTACCCATGCACCGTCCTTGTATTCCCTTGTCTTTGTATACATGTTTCTAGGATCAACCCCCTGTCCGTGTACCCCTGTCTTTGTGTACAAGTTTCTGGGTCCACTTTTTCACAGTCACGTTCGATTTTCATTATTGCTTACCCAGTGTCCAACATTATTGCTTACCCAGAGTCCATCATTATTGCTTACCCAGTGTCTAATATTATTGCTTACCCACTCTCCAACATTATTGCCTACCCAGTGTCCATTATTATTGTTCACCCAGTGTTCAAAATTATTGCTCACCCAGTGTTCAAAATTATTGCTCACCCAGTGTCCAACATTATTGCTTACCCAGTGTCCAGAATTATTGCTCACCCAGTGTTCAACATTATTGCTCACCCAGTGTCCAATATTATTGCTTACCCAGTGTTCAACATTATTGCTTACCCAGTGTCCAACATTATTGCTCACCCAGTGTCCAACGTTATTGCTTACCAGTGTCCAATATTATTGCTTACCAGAGTCCAACATTATTGCTCACCCAGTGTCCAACGTTATTGCTTACCAGTGTCCAATATTATTGCTTACCCAGTGTTCAACATTATTGCTCACCCAGTGTCCAACATTATTGCTCACCCAGTGTCCAACATTATTGCTTACCCAGAGTCCAATATTATTGCTTACCCAGTGTCCAACATTATTGCTTACCAGTGTCCAATATTATTGCTTACCCAGTGTTCAACATTATTGCTTACTCAGTGTCCAACATTATTGCTTACCAGTGTCCAATATTATTGTTCACCCAGTGTTCAACATTATTGCTCACCCAGTGTCCAATATTATTGCTTACCCAGTGTCCAACATTATTGCTTACCCAGTGTCCAACATTATTGCTTACCCAGAGTCCAACATTATTGCTTACTCAGTGTCCAATATTATTGCTTACCCAGTGTACAACTAACTACTTAATCCAGATTTCCGGTTAGGATTTATTGATCTCAACTGACATGGTCTGGTAACCGGTTCAGTTGAAAAATCGGTTGACTATATTGGTCATTCAATGGTACTCCAACCTTAACAATAGGTTGACTAGATTGGAAATTCAATGATACTCCAACTTTAACAATTGGTTGACTATATTGATCATTCAATGGTACTCCAACCTTGATCCTCGGTTGACTAGATTGGAAATTCAATGATACTCCAACTTTAACAATTGGTTGACTATATTGGTCATTCAATGGTACTCCAACCTCAACAATCGGTTGACTAGATTGGTCATTCAATGGTACTCCAACCTCAACAATCGGTTGACTAGATTGGTCATTCAATGGTACTCCAACCTCAACAATCGGTTGACTAGATTGGTCATTCAATGGTACTCCAACCTTGGCAATCGGTTGACTAGATTGGTCATTCAATGGTACTCCAACCTTAACAATCGGTTGACTAGATTGGTCATTCAATGGTACTCCAACCTCAACAATCGGTTGACTAGATTGGTCATTCAATGGTACTCCAACCTTGGCAATCGGTTGACAAGATTATCATTCAACGGTACTCCAACCTTAACAATAGATTGACTAGATTGGTCATTCAATGCTACTCCAACCTTAACAATTGGTTGACTAGATTATCATTCAACGGTACTCCAACCTTAACAATAGGTTGACTAGATTGGTCATTCAAGGTACTCCAACCTTAACAATTGGTTGACTAGATTGTTCATTTAAGGGTACTCCAACCTTAACAATCAGTTGAATATATTGGTCATTCACTGGTACTCCAACCTCAACAATCAGTTGAATAGATTGATTATTCAATGGTACTCCAACCTCAACAATCGGTTGAATATATTGGTCATTCACTGAAACTCCAACCTCAACAATCAGTTGAATAGATTGATCATTCAATGGTACTCCAACCTCAACAATCAGTTGAATAGATTGATCATTCAATGGTACTCCAACCTCAACAATCAGTTGAATAGATTGGTCATTCAATGGTACTCCAACCTCAACAATCAGTTGAATAGATTGATCATTCAATGGTACTCCAACCTCAACAATCAGTTGAATAGATTGATCATTCAATGATACTCCAACCTCAACAATCAGTTGAATAGATTGATCATTCAATGATACTCCAACCTCAACAATCAGTTGAATAGATTGATCATTCAATGGTAGTCCAACCTCAACAATCGGTTGACTAGATTGGTCATTTAATGGTACTCCAACTTTAAATATTGCTTGACTAGATTGATCATACAATGGTACTCCAACCTTAACAATCAGTTGAGTAGATTGGTCATTCAATGGTACTCCAACCTTAACAATCGGTTGACTAGATTGACCATTCAATGGTACTCCAACCTTAACAATCGGTTGACTAGATTGGCCATTCAATGGTGCTCCAACCTTAACATGTACGCAGTCAATCCTGCATGGAGCTCAGATTCAAAAGTCTACGAAAAACACGGCCTGAGATACTCCTGCATAACGGCTCGACTCTGGCCAGCTGGCTGCTCACAAATCAATAAGAATTGAAAGATACTAATAAAACAATGCGAATCCCTCACCTGAGGTCAACCCAACTTCCATAATCGACCCAGAGAGTATAATTCAATCTGTGAGCTGCAATCAATTGAGGAGACAACATGTCTTGGTCTTCAACAGCCTTCCCAGCATGCCTGCAAACTGTTCATTCTTTGATGAATTAATCATATAATACCGAACATTCTTGTTTGGTGCTTGCTTTCCTAATGTGGCTGTTCTACTGGATTTCAATGACGTATAATAAATTTAAGATTTAGGAGTTATTTGCATTTGCGGATTGTTGTTCTGATGTCAATCTCCTTTCCAGATGACTACTCAACTGTAAACTACCATAAGTTTTTCACACTTCGTTCAGACGTGTTAGATGTATACAATCTTTGATCCTCCACCGGCTAGCCTTGGGTTAGACGGTTACCCTGTATGAATCGTTCGGGTTAATGCATCATGAATCGTTCGAGTTAATGCATCATGAATTGTTCGAGTTAATGCATCATGAATCGTTCGAGTTAATGCATCATGAATTGTTCGAGTTATTGCATCATGAATCGTTCGAGTTAATGCATCATGAATCGTTCGAGTTAATGCATCATGAATTGTTTGAGTTAATGCATCATGAATTGTTCGAGTTAATGCATCATGAATCGTTCGAGTTAATGCATCATGAATTGTTCGAGTTAATGCATCATAAATCGTTCGAGTTAATGCTTCATGAAACGTTCGAGTTAATGCATCATGAAACGTTCGAGCTTATGCATCATGAATCGTTCGAGTTAACGCAGCATGAATCGTTCGTGTTAATGCATCATGAATCGTTTGAATTAATGCATCATTAATTGTTCGAGTTGATGCATCTTTCCTCTTAAGAAGAGACTTGCCATTGCCTTCCATCATTTGGTGGGGAGAGGGTGGGGGGCAAAGATGGGGTGAAATGAAGAGAGGGTTAGGGGGTCAGCGACAGGCTGAACTAGCCCTGCCCTGGACCATGACTCATGCTTCTGGCACTCACTGAAAGTGAGGGCACGGATGGCGGAATGATGGGGGGGGGGGTGAAGGAGAGGATTGAGAGTACACATTCTTCCTCTTCGGTGGATCATGCGCTTCGCATTTTGCAAACGCTGAACAAACAGTAACGTTAACACGTGATATACGGCAGATGTTCTTGTTGTCTTACCAGGCTTAATTTGAAGGAATGTTGGTAGAGTGCTAGGCAAAGCAAAACATCATTATTGTTAATGTATAAGGATATTTTCGATCGAACTAGTACTTCTGCATTAGCGAGGGCTTATCAGCTTGAGACCATGAATGTCTATTCCACACCAGCATGTTCGTACAGACTGTTTCACTGTATAGAAAAAGTAGAGGGTCAAAAACACTTTTTTTTTTCAATTTTATTTCTAATAATATCAATATGCTGAAATGACTTATATCGGCCATTGCTTTACTAACTAAGCTGCAGGAATTTTGATGCTCACCTCAGCCACTACATTTCTCCGTAGTGACCTGGATCTATATTGACCTATGCTCACACCGAGGAACGGGTTATCAAAATGACCCTCAGTCCTTACCTCGGCGTCGTTCACCTTTCTTCTTATAACCTTAAACAATAACGGCAATGGAAGAGGCCGACTCAATGAAGGATTCAAAATCATATATTTTTTGTGCACAAATTCAGTTCTCTTTGAAATGTATAGCGTATGATTATTAGGACATAATTGATGTGTACTTCACAAGGTAGCGTGAAGTTTTATTCTATCTTTGAACGTTCACATAAAATTCCACGCTAGAATATTGAATACGATTGTGGCTTACTCACTGAAGATAAATTTTATGCTTAGAAAAGGTTTCTATACATACAAAATTTACAACACAATAACTCACACACAATTATTGGCTGACTCTGGAAATGGGTCATCATTTGCTAAATATTTATTAGGATAATTTTCCTAATGATTAAATCAATGAGGGATTATGTTAATGATAAAAATACCGATACCTCACCCTCGATAAAGGCCTACGTTTTGGTATGTGTATTAGTGCACGAAAGAATGTGAGGGGCGTCTTGTCATCTGCCACCACCTTCTGGGTATTTGGACTTGAGTCTGTTTCTGCATCTGTATCTGTAAAAGTATTCTAATAAATGTTGGAATATGAGACATTGTGAGTAGTATAAAATAATGATGTTTGAACTTGCTGTAAATATTGTTATAACCCCATTTTATGTTTCATTTGCTGTCATTTATTTCCATGCATAAGCTGTGGGCATCAGGTAAACTTTTACTTGGAATCTAAAATAGATGACAACATCGTCATTTACACTATCTACGCTATGAGAATACACACTAACTCTGGGAGTAAGTTGGGACTTGTCGTTCGAATACTAACATAAAACCCTTTGACCAGAGGTTGTCAGTGACCATCTTAGTACTGACACATAACAAATACCATGTTAATAAAACTGTCAGGGCAGAGGTTGTCAGTGACCATCTTAGTACTGACACATAACAAATACCATGTCAATAAAACTGTCTGGGCAGAGGTTGTCAGTGACCAGCTTGGCAATGATAACTATTACTATGTTCACACGTTTACAAAATGATGCCAGAGAAATGTTCAACAAGATTTGTGTTCACCAAAGTTCAGTGGGGACCCACATCATTTGCATGCTAATATAAGCGGCCCAGTCAGCTGAAAGCCGCATGCTCATCCAGTTCCGAATGTTATGTTCCACAGCCACGACTCTTCCATCGACGCGGGAGCTTCCAACTTCTTCTCGCGGAGTCAACCTTAAGAACATTTAATCGTCAGTGCTCACTAAAAGGCTCACTTAGTGACGTCTAGTCAGTGATGTGCAAAATACAGTACCTAGTACATTACTTATTACTTTGTCCGACTTCTATGTGGATGTTATGGACAAGATACTCTAAACTGTACCTAGATACTGTATCTGGCCAACAATCGACGTCCCTTATTATCATGGGTAACGCTAGCTAACTTTCATGTCTCTCTAGAGCCAGCTTGAGTGACCATTATAAATCATTGTTAATTAACATTAACATATACTTGATTAAGGAACCACGGGCTGCTTTTCATGAGTCCTCTTGACATGGCTCGAGCACCCTTGCTGACCTTCATCTACTGACTTCTACATTTGAACGAAGCGTTACGGTCAACTCTCGCCGTGGTTTCGTCGCTGCAGGGACACCAAGGCTGACCTCAATCCATTGGCATCAAGATCTGAATAAAAAGTAACGGTCAGCTCTCGCCGTGGTATCTTCACGCCCTGGGTCTGCCTCTCTGCCAGAGACAGTTTTGCGTCCGGCCGAATGTTCCGCCAGACCGGAGATGAGAAGGTCGGTGGGATTTTCGTCCGTTTGGAAAGCTCGTCCAGCAACTGGTTGATGTTTCCCCTCAGGAGAGACGCCGCAACCACTTCAGGGTAAGAAATACATGATCGACAATTTCCGCAACATGAATTCTGTTCGCCAGGCAAGCACGACAAGTTAGAGGAATCCAAACGCGGTGATTGAGAAGGCTTCCGCATCGGTGCAATGAGAATTTATGCAGTCTTAATAGTTACCAGATGAACCTTCTGTAGGGTCGTGGTAGTGAGCAGATGAACCTTCTGTCGAGTCGTGGTGGTGGCCAGATGAACATTCAGTGCAGCAGTGGTGGAGGCCAGATGAACATTATGTGCAGTCGCGGTAGAACCCAGATGAAAATTTTGTACAGTCGTGGTAGGGTCAGATGACCATTCCGTGCAGTCGTGGTAGAACTCAGATGAACATTCTGTGCAGTCGTGGTAGGGTCAGATGAACATTCTGTGCAGTCGTGGTAGAACTCAGATCAACATTCTGTGCAGTCGTGGAAGAGGCCAGATGAATATTCTGTGTAGTCGTGGTAGGGGCCAGATGAGCATTCTGTGCACTCGTGGTAGGGGCCAGATAAACATTCTGTGCATTCGTGGTAGGGGCCAGATGAACATTCTGTGCAGTCGTGGTAGGGCCAGATAAACATTCAGTGCAGTCGTGGTAGGGGCCAGATGAACATTCTGTGCAGTCGTGGTAGGGCCAGATGAACATTCTGTGCATTCGTGGTAGAACTCAGATGAACATTCTGTGCAGTCGTGGAAGGGGCCAGATGAATATTCAGTGCTAGATGAGTCTCCTGTACGAAGTATAGAAAAGAGTGAAGGTGAAAACAGTATTTGTGGCTCTATTATTGAGTAAACTAATAAATCAAGTTCTAAATGAAGAAAAATGGTCTTTTAAGTAAGAAATTACAATGTTCTTTTTATTGGGTCCCTTAGTATTTATTATGTTTAAGGGTTCCCAATCGCTCCACCGTATCTGCGCTTACTCTCAACCACACTTTTAATCCTGCACTTATCAGTATTGTGGGATGAATACGAATAATGATGTTATAATGTGAGTATTTCGAATTCGACGGAACTCAGTTTGAGTCACCGACCAACCAGAATACCAGGACATGCTTTTTTTTCAATCACTGTGTTCAAACCTGATCCCATTGCCATACCCTGGCACCTTTTCTATTCAAACCCTATCTCCATTGTCTGTGCATTATATCTAACAAACACTGACATTGTTATTTTGTGTTCAACATAATCCCAATTGCCTATACTCCTACACCTTACAAGCACTCTGGCATCGCTGTTTCTGCATAAAATCCTACACCCGTCACGAGAATAAATCCCTCCAGCAAATCACCCACACTGAAGGTTATTGGACTGAGTGTCGGGCAGAGTATCGGACAGAGTATGGAGCAGAGTGCTGGGCATAGTATGGAGCAGAGTGTCGGGCAGAGTGTCGAGCAGAGTGTCGGGCAGAGTGTCGCGCAGAGTGTCGAGCAGAGTGTCGAGCAGAGGGTCGGGCAGAGTGTCAGGCAAAGTGTCGAGCAGAGTATCAGGCAGAGTGTCGAGCAGAGTGTCGGGCAGAGTGTCGGAAAGAGTGTCGGGCAGAGTGTCGGGCAGAGTGTCGAGCAGAGTGTCGGGCAAAGTGTCGGGCAGAGTGTCGGGCAGAGTGTCGAGCAGAGTGTCGAGCAGAGTGTCGGGCAGAGTGTCAGGCAGAGTGTCGAGCAGAGTGTCGGGCAGAGTGTCGAGCAGAGTGTCGGGCAGAGTGTCGGGCAGAGTGTCG
>SDVV010042197.1:0-10365 GCA_016164225.1 Gammarus roeselii | reverse complement strand
CTTATAAATGTAGAAACAAGCAAATGCTCTCAGAAGACACTGTCGCATAAACACGTTACAAACGCGTCTTAAAAGTCAGACAACATAGTACTAATAGTGAACCAAATACTTAGAAATGGAGAAACAATTAAATGCTCTCAGAAGATACTGTCGCATGAACACGTAACAAACGCGTCTTAAAACGTCAGACAATATCGTACTAGAAGAGAACCGAATATATACTTATAAAAGGAGAAACAAGTAAATGCTCTCAGAAGACACTGTCGCATAAACACATTACAAACGCGTCTCAAAACGTCGGACAACATCGTACCAGAAGTGAACCAAATATATACTTATAAAAGGAGAAACAAGTAAATACTCTCAGATGACACTGTCGCATAAACAAGTAACAAACGTGTCTCAACACGTCAGATTCATTTCAAGTCAATGGCTGAACGCAAACTAGAGAAAATACTGCTGCAGTGGTTATATACGAAATTTATTAGTGCAGTAATACAAATAGAAAATACTACAGCATAACAGAAGTTGCTAGGCACGACTATCGCAGCTGCTCTTGATAGGCGAGGTAACATGTTGGCCGTCTAGCACATTTACAGATTAGATTAGCGACAGGGATTTCTAGAAATGAGAGAGTCGATGTCTTCCTGGGGTCCAAACGTTGAATCAAGAAACAGTTATGCAACGAGCACTTTCCAGAGGGAAAAGAGGCGGATGAGCGGGCAATCGGTGTTGTACTATACTGGGCGAGTTAAGTCTAACGGAAGGGGGGCTGTGATGGAAAAATGTCCCCCTTCATGTAAGTCCTGGCACCTCGGTAAGTTAGTCACAGCGCCCATCAACGTAAGGCTCAATAGGACACTAACCGTAGGGAAGATAATGTGTAATAAAAACCATCAATAAAGTGCTTTGATAGCAGTCTCATGGGAGAACAAAAGTGGTCAAATGAACGAAAAAAACAATACAGATCTCAATCTCAAGTCTAAGATGATAATGACGTCAATAAAGTTCAGCTATTATTAGATTAAGGGATAAATCTCCAGTGGAGCTTTGTGAGCTCAACCTTAAGGCGCGAAGATCATCGATGCTGATAAGTTCGCACTCACGTGTGTGCGGAAAGAATAACTTGATAGAAATGTTCAATTTTTAATTGTGGTGTACATGAACGTTGGTGCGAAGAGGAATAATATTTCAACCAAAAAAAAAAAAAAATTCATAGCCATCTAAACAGATTCTAGTTTCTGTGCGCTTGTATTAAAATACCGAAGTACATAGTGTGGTGGAAGCATCAATTCGTTAATACTGCTTCTACTTTTTACACAGCTTAGTATACACCAGATTTCTTACCTATAGATATAAATTTTTCTTCAGTAGGTGAGGTAACTGATGGACATCAGTCAGTGTTTTATGCTGATTGACACTTGGTGGAACCAAGAAAATGGTGGGGCGATCGGTCTAACGTCTGCGTTCATTAGATGATTGTGGGTTATCCATGTCATGTGTATGGGCGACGGATAAGTATTTGGCCTCATCCGCTGTAAAACTAGGTTCCTCATTTTTCGACCGAGGACTTGACTGAACGCATTTTCTCTTCGCTTTGTTGACACATTTAGTGTCATTGGGATGTTAAACGAGAGTTGAAGATGGAGAACCAGCCGCGAGAGTCTATGGTGATAAATTATTTTAGATGGGTGGACGCCAGTTTAGCGAGGGAAGCTGCACGTTCATTTCCTCTCATTACCACGTGACCCCGGGATCCAGCAGAATTCAACCAGGTGGCCTGCCTAGGACATTGTAGAAATGTCTTGTTGTGATTTACTTATAGCGGGGTGTGTATAATGGAAAGTTTTGAGCTGAGGAAGGGCCTAAGATTGTCTAGATAACGTCTTTGTGGTGCGATCTGTTTCAATAGTTCAGTGGGTCGATTCTATTGCGTATAAGTCTACAGAGAAAAAAGATGCTTCATATGGGACGGTAGCCGAATGCTAGGTTTTCCTGCACAAAGCAGCAGATCCCACTCCAGCGACGGTCTTTGAGCCTTCAGTGTATATGTATGGAGGAAATCTGGATATTTCTCGAGCAGTTTAGGAGTCCCCACTCAAAGGTATATTCGAAGAATTCGGCAAGAGCATGACAGCCTGATAGCTTTGCGAGTGATGTCAAGTGTGGTCACTAGACTATCCACGCGTAGGGGAGATACTGACACTGCGGGCAGATATTTATTTTCAAAGCAGAAGCGTTCATCAAAAATGTTTGTTGAGGGCTGAATTGTTCATTTAACTTCTAGTCTTGAAATTGTTTTGTGGCGCGAGTTCATCTCGCCGAAAATAGAAGCAGTAGTTCATTGTCTCGCACGTTCAAGGATTCGATGCGAGTGGAACGTAAAGCAACAGTTGTGATCCGCATAACGTTGTTTGCGATGATCAAAAGGGGTTTGAGTTTCGTTATGGCTAATGAATTGTACAACGCTTCATTGTCAATGCATGAACATGGTAGATTAGATTAGAGTGGCAAGGCTTTCTAGCGCGCTGGTCAGCGTTTCTTTGGCGCCGAACCACAAACCAGAAACTGGTACTGCCTCAAACTGTAGACAAATTTACAATTAGCGTCCAGTGATTGGGTTTACTATTGCGTAAAGTTAGTGTCCTTTCCGCCGCGAATGTCAAAGGTATGCTCGGTTGCCATCGAAGGTACAATAACTACTAAGGTGCTGAGGC
Source organism: Gammarus roeselii (assembly GCA_016164225.1). Taxonomy (NCBI): domain Eukaryota; kingdom Metazoa; phylum Arthropoda; class Malacostraca; order Amphipoda; family Gammaridae; genus Gammarus; species Gammarus roeselii. The sequence goes on along the minus strand of SDVV010042197.1, from coordinate 7,648 downwards.
CATATGGTCCCAGACCACTCGAGTGGCAGCAAGATTCGGCATCACTTAACCTACTCCGCTTCAGAGCCCCAAGGATTCGCAGTCGTCCTTAAGGTGCCGGGGGCACTGCGCCCTAACATATGCTGAAGGGGAAGATGAAAGGACAGAAAACGGGGATTTCATGCATAGGATCTGCACTCATAGTAGTGAATGCTGTTCTCTATACAGGGAGGACCAGATAAGAGTACGGGGTTGACAGAACGTCATGGGTAATAATAACCTATTAGGAAGGTGGCTTTGTGAGACGAGACAACAGTCATCGAAGTAATAAACTGATGGTACATTGAGCAATGAAATCTGTGACTTGGTGAGAGGAACCGTCGTCAAACTAATAAAAACAGATTGCACATGGTACACTTAGAGGATGACTTTGTAGAGAACAGTGTTATCAAGCTAAGAAATAGTGTGTCCGCAAGACATTATAAATATAACTGTATGAAGGAGGGTGCAATCGAAGTAACAAACAGTTCGCACAAAATACAGTATAATCAAAAGATGGTACAGAACAAATAATATGCTTTACAAAAGTTGGTACGAGAAGATAAGTAACTCGATATTTAAAATAATTAAGGTTAGCACCTCGTCAATTACTGAAGTGTGGAGTTTATTAAGAAGATGAAGTCTTTCACAAAACATTAAAAATACAAATCTATACCATCACCAACCATGTTGATTTCTACCGTATCTACTTAACCAGCCAATTAAAATTTAGAAAGATCCAAAATAATACTAGACACATAATAATACATTAACATAAGATACTGTCTACTCATATCTCTCTTTATGAGCGGTACTTTGCAAATGCGAATGTCAAAGCGATGCACCGGTGCCACAGAAGGTGCTTGAACTTTCAAGGTGCTGGAGCCGTATGGTCACAGCACTACCTGGGCAGCAGCAAGGAGCGTTATCACAAAACCTACCCTGCTCCAGAGCCTCAAGGATTCGCAGTCGTCCTTTTGGTGCCGAGGGCAATGCGCCCCAACACCTGCTAAGGAGGAAGAAGGGACAGGTGACGGGGATCACACGCATGAGATGTACACTCAGTCAAGGGAATCTCAGGCATGAGACAAGCAAGAATGGAAGGAAGAAGGAGCCGAGTCGTAGGAAAAGGTTTCACTTAAGAAAAAGCGCCACTTGGCTCTAATCAGCCACCCGAATGAAGAAAATTTAGGGCCGGTATGTTACGACTATTGTGATAGTGGTCAAGCGAGAGAAAGATAAGGTAATAAGAATGAATCAAGTATAAGATGTCAATGAGGTAAATACAAGTTAAGTACATTCAGGAGTGGAAATGAAGAAAGTGAAAGGGTGACGGAGAGGGGAGTTGAACCGAAATAAGGGTATCCTACTGGGTTGAGCCGTTACATCGTGCGGCTCGTGCCTAGGGGGGAGGAATTTAGCGACAAACAATATGTCACAGGCACGGGAAACGTGCAGTTTGTTTCTTGATACGAACACCAAAATAATAGTTATTCTGCCGGTATTAAATATCGTGTTTCATATTAAAAGATTTTTCACATTCAGAACAGGACAATTTAATACTAGATGGATAATATCAATTAATAATCTTTGCTCTACAGTGAAATACACAAACTTTGATTCTATAGAGCCCAAGCATGCGGCGTACATAACAAAGTGATAGTGTGTTTTTATCATTAGAGACCATATGAATTAACCAGCAAACAAGGGCATCTTTTACGAGCTTTGCCCCAGCGTTTAGAGCCTAGTTACCGCACATGCTAGGATAGTGACCTGGTCGAAGGTAAGGTTAGATCAATGGAGTCATCTCAGCACATGCATTTGAGTCGAAGAGGGTCTAAGAAGATAGCCAAACACACGGTACTCGAAAGTCATGTTGTTATTGTAATGAATAGCTGCTATTGCAGCAATAGCCACGTTGCGAGGCTGTTACTGCTCACCAACAGGCCTCATCACGCTCCATTAGGTGGTGTACCAGATTGATCAGGGTCGCCAATACCGTCCAAAGTCGATGTCCTCGGAGGGCAGGCCATTGTATGAGACTGTCGCAACATGACATCGTCAGTCTATGAGTTCGATCTAACCGTACATTAAATTATTGAATGCCCCAGTGACAGAGAGGGCAAATGGTGGTATTTCAGTCATTATTTCAGGTAAGCGTGGCTGAAGCAGACTACTATTGGAAAGGCCACGTGTTTCAAGCTCTCAGTCAGGCCAGCAGTAAAGTGGCTATGCACTTGGGTTAACGGCATCCATCAACGTACAGAAGACGACCGACAGAGGGACTTCTCATTCTGTTTCCGATATCTTGCAAGGGGATTGTATGTTTTTAAGCATGCTCATACATAAGTTTGTTTCCTCAAGTATAGGAAAACCATCTCCATGAAGGGTATCGTAATCAAAACGAAAAAGACTGAACCCTAATGTACATGGAGGACATTCACTGACTATTGTAGCTAAGACGTAGAGCAGTGGTGGCAACCCTCCCCTCACAAGGGAAAACAACAAACCTCTCAATACTGAGATACAGCCCATGTCACTGGAGGTGGAAGTCACCGATTTCACTGTAGCTGTTCCTACTGAACAGTTCAACAACTAGGTAGCTACACTGTACACTACCTATCTACCTTACGAATACCAGAGAAATGTAAAAAAAATGTAAAAACATCTTCAAGAACCTAGTGCATGAAATGATAACAATGAAAATATCATCGTCAGTCGTGAATAGTTCTGCTGTCGATATATATATATATATATATGTGTGTTTGCAATAAATAAATTTTAGGTCCAGTGAGCTGTTCTGCTGGTGATAAAAATATGTCCTACAACAGTTTGTGACCACTTATAAAAATAGATATAAATCTTGTTAAAAAAACTGTGAACTGAGCCCGCCTAGTAAAATTTCTTCGCTTGCGCTTCCTTGTTGTCTCTGTAAGGAGGGGAGAAAAGAGTCTATTAGATCGCAGCTCTGAAATATGATGGGGATAGTAAGCAGAGCTGTAACATATAAACGCCACAAATAGGGCCTTGTCGCGTGCGGTTCCCGATATTGCTGCATTGAGATCGTATGTTTTCAAGTACGCAAGTACATCTTCCTCTAATTCTAGAGGGAACAGCAATAATTATATACTAACTTGAAAACGCACAACTTCAATGCTAAAATATCAAAAACCTAACGCAAATCGACTCTTTTGGCGTCTACAGTACATTAGTCTCGTACATTTAAAAACAGAATGCTCGAGTGCGATTGCGAGCCCAATATATGAGCAGAATATCTAACATGGGTCGCTACTAAATTAAGTAATGTCCATGCATAATTGACAAACAGATACAGATACTAGGCTGTATAACCCAGGAAGGGCGTGGCCGACGGCAAGGCGCACCTCACATTCCTCTCATACACTCACACTTACACGACTTAGCCCTTTTGTGCTAAAAGGTCTGGCCAAAAGACCCCACAACACACCCACTAGGTCATGAGTGCGATCCGAGGTCAGCGTCAGCAGCAAGGTCCGACGGAGTGACTTTACAATCACTTTCCACTCACGCCTATTCATTGCACGCTCTCTCGCTGCCTCCACACTCAAGTCTAGCCTTAATAACGCCTGCTTCACACCATCCATCCACATAAACTTCAATTTCTTAGGCCTACGTCCACTCGCCTCTGCCTTCATCATCCTTTCCACCAATCTTCCTTCACCCATCCTCATCATGTGCTCAAACCATGTCAGAACACGCGAATCAACTCTGTCAACTTCTTCACCATCCCCGTACTAATTCGAACCACGTCGTTATTGATCCTGTCTCTCAGCGTTACACCAGCCATGCTCCTCAAACAAATCATCTCAAAATCTTCACCGTCTTCTCTCTTCTGTTCTCACCGCCCAATTCTCAGCACCGTAGAGCAGTGTTGGGACAACTACGCCCTCATACGACCCTCTCTTTGCATCCATCTCCAACGTCCTACAGCTTTTTACACCCTTAAGTGCACTAGTTCAATCTTCTCCACATGGGAGCCCAGATACTTTTATAACACAACTTCCTCAAACAACAATCCATTTAGGAGGACGCAAATTTTGCTCACATCGACATTCCTCGAGCATCGCACTACTTTACTGATACCCACATCGACTCGAAGCTTCTTGCCCTCACACACTCCACCAAACTCCGATAACACCGTACACGGCTTCTCCTCTGAATCCACCACCAGTGCCTTATAACCCGCAGGCATGTAAGAATGAGAGACAGACGCAAGCAACGACAATGACCCTATTGGGCCAACAGGGTCACGGACTGGAAAAAAATAAGCACCAATATGAGCACTTAAATTTAACCATTCGGACAGAGTGCAATAAAGTCTTCATACCTCCACCATGCAGCAGTGTGAGCATCTATAGCCCACAGAAAGGAAGATACCTACTTCATTACCTCTCCATACTGCAGAGTGAGCATCTATAGCCCATAGAGAGGAAGATACTTCATTACTTCATCCATACTACAGTGTGGGCATCTTCAACCCACAGGGAGAATGATGCTTCATACCCGCGATGATTATCAATGAAGTGAACACACTAGCGAAAAAGAACTCCCACTAGGACTTGTGATTACCATATGATGATTGGCAACTAGCTAGATAGCCATTTGACCTAGGGAGACCGTCGGGCTGCGTGGTAAGGTAGCTAATATACCGATAACTTGCATCAACACGCGAATAGGACAACCAAGATCAAAACGTGACACACAAATTCATTCAATTGGGGTTAAAACTCCAGTACAGCTTTAACATGGCAGCAAAAAAACAGGCTGGTCCACGCTGGAGCTGTACACGGGAATGTTAGCAAGCTTTAGACATGGCATTAGGAACAAGTTTAGAGTGAAATACTGTGAAAAGGTCTGGGTGAGTGAAACAGTAAGGTCTTCGGTCAGAGATGGAAGGTCGGCACACTCGAACGAGGATCAACTGAGTCAGGCGAGAGTGTAAGTAAATCAGATCAGTGTCAAGGCTTTCTAGTGCATTGGAGTCAAAGTCCTTCTGGCGCCGAACTTGAGAGTGTAAGTAACCCCACAGGCGATGGAAGGGTAGTAGTGCAGATCTCTCATTTGATGGATAAAAATCATGACATTACACACAATCGACCAATCACCTTCAAGCCAGAGTATTTGTTTCTCACGTCTCATTTTTGATAGGGACGCGCTGGAACACAATAAAATTGTCCATTACTTTATGCCACTTTCGGATAATGCCCACTGGAAAATATTAGAAATGCCGCCAGTTCGTAGACCCTTCATGAACAGAGTCTGTCTCGCACTACTTGAACATAAATCAGGTGACAGTGAGTAGCCAGTCAGGAAACGAAGAAATCGTGACGTTGCAGCTGCTCAATGGTGATTGGCTAGCGTGGGTGGCATTCCGAATGCTAAGAGGTAGCGCTACTACTCTTCACTGTACTGTGAGTAACAGTTCGCAGGGTTAGAAATTTCAGTAGGTACTAATCCATTACAGACAATTACTGGCATTTTCAGCCAACGGGTCAGGATGGAGAACCGAGGTAATGAGACGGCGGGGGGAGGATGAGCTTCAGGACGGTATGGGGGAGAAGGTTTCACACAAGAAGGTTGAGAGTACAGACAATAATGTGGTGAGAAAGTATCAGTCAACGAGGGGGGGCGAGTGAAAGGATGTGGTCATGGGGGAGAAGGTCTCACACAAGAGGGTTGTGAGGCGGAGGGAAGAATGTTTCACAACAAAAGGTTGAGAGTGCGGTCGATAATGAGGATAGGTGTCGGTGGAGGGTGAGTGAGCGGACGGTCTTGAGGAAGGCTCAGACCAGGAGAGTTTGATTGTGGTCGGCTACCATTGGAAGTGCTCATGAGTGGGCGAGAAGAGGCGAGTGATGAGCCCTGCACCCTCGTCCGCTCCGCCCCCATCAGAACTGGACCTGCCCGCCCTGGCCAGACAGTTAGGGCAGTCAAACTCATCATCAAGACCGGAATTAAAAGCCAATGTATAGAAAAAGACAAGGTAGCTGCAGTGGAAGAGGCAAAACACCTCATACATAAAGATGCAGAAGGGAGTGGCAGATATTGAAGTTAGAACTCTGCCGTTCCTAGGCGGAGTGAAAACGTTAAGCGCCTCACACTATAACTACTGTTTCTTGTACTATGCCGTGGAAGACGTATTTTCATAATTAAAGAACTCCGTAGGGTGCGTGCTCATGGGCAACCAAGCTAAGCGCAGACTAGTTGTCAAACACTATTGCTAGAAACAATTTTTAACGTATGAACTTGGAGGAATTTATCACTTATCTGATAGGCAACTCCTTGTATCTGCGGTTGATTCAAAATGAAACTAGCGGATGCGACGTGTAGATGTGGTGTTCCGTTCACCTTAGTTGCATGCAATTAACGTACTAAATGTCATCAATGATCCATACACAAAATGCTTTCAATAATTATTTAAATAAAATTAGCAACGACGTCCTATTCGAACAATATATATAGATAATGCCATCCCAGAACAGCCAATCTTCAACCCTGCCGACCAAAACGAAATAAAAGCAATCATTGATGGTTTCAAAATTGGAGCAGCCCTGGCAGGGATAACATCCCAACCAATGTAATTATAGCTATATCTGGGATAATCGTAGCTCACTTGACAGAACTTATCAATAAGTCACTACTGTAAGGAGTTTTTCCCGAGGCGCTCAAAGGCGCTAAAATTTGTCCTATTTATAAAAATGAAACTGACAAATAGAATGTTCGCCCAATATCAGATTTGCCCGTCATTTATATATGCTAGCCTATAAACTCACTTTGTATCCAATAACCTAGTTGACCAAAACCAAAATGGTTTCATGGCTTTCAGTAACACAGGACATGCTTTATTAAAATGAAGTGGTGATGATGTTGATTGCTCAACCCCAACTCCTCCTGCGATGATCAGTCATAATTGGGATATTTTTTACTTTTTTTTCTGTTCATATACTCACATTTCCTGTTATCTCGTTCATATAGAAACCTGTTAAATTATTAGCCCAATCTATATGACTCACTTTGTTAAATTATTAGACCCATCTATATGACTCATTGGAACGATTTTTTTATTCTAAAATTTCCTTTGCATATGTACATTTGAGTGACGAGGCTGTCAACCGAGCTTGAGCCTGCGTCCTTCTGGCACCGAAAGTCAAACCAGCGAACAGCACTGCACCAAATTGAAGTTATTTTTCACTTTTAGTGTTTGAATATACTGCGTACATTCAATTTCTTTTACGCGACGAACATCGATGTCCGACTGATGTGCGCCCAATGCCACTGATGTGCGCCCAATGCCACTGACGTGCGCCCAATGCCAGACTGATGTGCGCCCAATGCCAGACTGATGTGCGCCCAATGCCAGAATGACGTGCGCCCAATGCCAGACTGACGTGCGCCCAATGCCAGACTGACGTGCGCCCAATGCCAGACTGATGTGCGCCCAATGCCAGACTGATGTGCGCCCAATGCCAGACTATGCCGTGGAAAACGCCCAATGCCAGACTGATGCGCGCCCAATGCCAGACTGACGTGCGCCCAATCCCAGACTGACGTGCGCCCAATGCCAGACTGACGTGCGCCCAATGCCAGACTG
>SDVV010042196.1:0-10365 GCA_016164225.1 Gammarus roeselii | reverse complement strand
TAGATAGATAGATAAATTGGATAAAATTGTATAAGAAATACCCAATACCTTGCATCGATGATGTAAAATGTACAGAGAACATACAAAACTCACAAACACATATTAAAACTGTCAAGATATAAAAAAAATGATGGAAAAATCGACCGATTATGCCTGGAATAGTGTGATACATGGATGATCCAAACCTAAAATATCCTAAAAATCCCTATAAGTGTATGAGATAACTATTCAAAATTCTGAAAAAGAACTACAAATTCAACATAAATCAACCGATCATTACAATGTATACATAACACAATACAATAACTTGCAATACATAAAATACTATTGGAACACCGCGTCAATGGAACACCGATATATCATATTCAAAACTGGATAATGCGTAATGGAGTGTACATTATCTCGTACCGACGCTACTGCATCAATCCAAAATACAAACATCAACTTGCCAACTACCAGACTAATGAACCGTACTATTCCTATAGATATTATTTACATATGAAATAAATAGATGGAAAAAACACAAAACGTCGCCTAAATTCAATATCAAGCATCCGACCGCTTGGAATGAGTCAATTATATTCTTGGGTGATTTTCTTTTTGAAGGAATGTTTCAGTCACCTGTTAATTTCTGTTTCATCTTCTGTTTACGACATCTCAATGCCAACGAAAACGAAAGAAGGAGTTACTGACAGAGTAAGTAAAACAGAGCGCCAGGGTACTGATGATACAATTGCAGAAAATAACATTAAACTTATGGAATTTATGCCACGTGTATATTGATTGATAGCGAACTAAGTATAAATGATGTCAAGGTTAAAAATTCATCATGAATGTGTCCGAAAAGTGTGGGTTTTCAATCTATATTATTGCATGTAAATTGGTATGTAAGTGTTAGATTTATTATCAAAAACAAGAATCCTTATAAATCTATGTTATCTATATCTCCCAAAACATTCAGAGGACTGGCATTGATAATGCATATTTGCAACATGACATGCAATGGAATTGCAATACAGTATGCCCAACATTAAAATGCAAATATCTACATGTAAATATTAATATATAACCTACTAACATTATAATATATTAACATATATAAGCTGTCCATTCATCCGAATGAGTCACCTGTTTCCACCGCGCTGCCCGCCTTCCGCCTGCTGTCTCTAGATTGCACGTTTTGCTCAGCTGACTCCGGTCAACCCCTACCCCATTGCCCGAATGACTCTAGAATGCCCTCTTTGACGTTATACTATTTACTACTGCAGAATATCATGTCATAGTAATCTATATAAGTATGGAATGCGTGCTACGCTCACGTAAAAACTGTAATATAAAATCGACGGCAATTGCTCCTAATATTTTGGTTAGTGCACCCGGCATTATAAACAACTTGTTATTGAACAACTGTTCGTTGCAATGCAATCGATAATGGAACACTTAAAGCTTGGAATAACTATCTACGTTCACAGTTCGATTGCTGGGCATCCATTTGATTATAAGAAATTCAAAAAAACGATGGGGATTTTTCATTAATTCATGGATGTTATCAGCAATCATCTCATAACATCCATAAATTAATGTTACAATAATTGTCAGGACAATATATTTCAAGGGATGGGTCGCGGAAAAGCACAAATACAATCCTAGGGATTAGTATAAATAATATAATTCAGCCTGGTCCAAATTTCATTTGTGTGTAATACGTCGGGGTTGAGAGGATAAATGGAAATGAAATAGGATTAAACATGGACTAATCAAGACCTTGATTTTAAATGAAACTATCTTTCGAGATTTTTTTCGAAATTTTGTAGATTGCGATGCCAAAGATAGATGTTGCACATCTCGGGCTTTGTTTCAGGGTAAGTTCGTGTTCCCACATCCATACTAGGGATTAGGTTCCGTTCCCTTCGCTGTTATTGCTCCACTTGCACTAATTTTTACAAAGCTGCCGTGTGAAGGACTGGTAAGGGTAACTCCTGCTCCCTCGATCCCGGCTATCAATATGTACTGTCACTTGGCTCATATAATGACGTCGTATAATGGCTGTATTGCGGTGATTTACCTTGGGAAGCTAGTCTAAACGTTATATATTTAAGCTTTCTTTGATAATAACAGCAAGAATTGTCGATTATGCTCACTGACGTATCTGGAGTCGTTTAAGGGCACACGAAATTACTTACGGCTGTTAGTCCTGACTAAATCTTAGGCGCATTACTTCTCCCCAGTCAATGAATACAATACACTACGTTGAGCTTTCCATAAAGTGTAAGGCTGAGATGTAGCGAAGAGAGTGGTAACTTTAGATAATGAATAGTGAATTATAATCAATTCGAAGTATCGCACGATGCCTGAACCTCTCGCCCTTATCCACTCCGGGTTGCTTTCCCTGGCGCAAAATTATTTACAGCTAACGTTAGATCAGCCCCTTCCATCTCCGCCAACTGCCTTATCAGCCACAAGTTGTTCCGACTACCTACCTACGGTACCATTTTTTAACAGCGAACATTCACAGCGTTCCTCAGTCACACCAGCTACTGTTATATCTGACAGTGACATTCTGCCTAAACTCTGTTTCAGCCCACTTCAGAATCAGCCACGAGGCGTACCATTTTACTGGTTACTACTTTAATGAAACATTTCCTTCCCAACCTAACCTAACCTAAGGCACGTGTTTCTAACCAGCGGGGCAAAGGTACGTATTTCCATTTCCTTGTAAAATAAGTTAAGGTCGGACGAAAAGTGTGCCATGCTGCATAAGGGAAGCTGTAATAGGACAATGATGACCGGTTGGAAAGGAAGTATTCGGTAATGTTCCATTGTTCACTCGTGACCATTAAGTAGAGATAATATATTGATCATATTCCAGGTATGAAATGTTGCACTAACTGTGAAATTAGATGACAAATTAAGGATAATTACGAATGTCCGGTATCTAGATTTGAGAGCAAATAAAGTTCACTATAAACGTATTGATTTATTAATTACATGTTGTTTCAATACGTATACGCTTAAATACATTTTGTGGTTGTTGATTGCTCAGCCAGGTCAAGTCTATCTAGAGAGTTGCCAACCTGTTGAAGACAACGGGAGGTACGGACTCGTCTGACATCAATCATTTAAATTTCCACATTTACACACATAGATAAACGTTTTGAAGGGGAAGTTTGCGATACCAAATACTTTTCAATGTCGATCTCACATGCAATCGTGTTCTGGGGTGAATAGTTCCCTCCAACCTCCATTTATTCAGCAGAATAATTCCATCTACATTGCTGTATGCTGTAGTCATAGTAAACAACAACGTAATTTGGACGGGTCTTGGGGGAACAGCGCGTTTAAGACATAAAGTATAGAATAACACGAGTGCGGCGCGCCTTCGTTGGTCAACCGTTGCGCATCATGCGCTTAACTCTGTCATAGGGATTTTTTTCTGATTTTCATGTTAACAAATATTGTCAGGAAAACAGCGTAAGTGCAATCTTCACAGGATTTGATCATATAAACTATAATTTCCGGCCATGGTATCCGAGAAACAATCTTATTCACAGACCAACGCTTCTATTCATTAGGAATTTGAATTACAGTATTACATATTTAGTATACGAAGCTTGTTTACTTTATTCCACGAGACACCGATAAAAATAAAAATGTTGTCCAATGTGAAATGGCTCAGGAATATAAGTCAAGTTGCAAAGACGCTTCTCAAAGGTGTGGCGATTACTACAATGTAGATAAGTGGCTCTCCGCTGCTTACGGCAGATAATGCACCAAGCGCCTTTTCTATTATCATTTATTGAACTACTGCAAGACTCGTAAGACTCCACGATGCATTAGACATGTTGATAAAATAAACAGAAAGGCAGGAGGGGAAAATAATGTTTTGCAGCCAACATACAATAAAAGTATCTAATAGATACTTGTGTGAATTGTTATGTAGTGTCATTCAAAGCTGTTGGAACATGCAAGGACCACAATTCCATTCAGCTGCCGACAAGCAGCTCGTTACTCTAATTGTATGACTGGTCAACTATCCACCCACTTGGTCGTGTGGAACCAGACTGTGAGGTCAGAAACAGACGTGAAATGATATTGTTCGAGAGGGTGAAGATGGGCACTTGTCACATTGTTTGAGCAGCGACGAGTATTAATCAGAACTTCATTGAAGTGCGGGTAAATATTTTGAGCATCCCTGAATTCAAGTCAATTGAGGGAAGTCTTCTGTGAGAATGAGGAACGTATCCAACGTTATCGTTTTTTTGCCAGTCTATTGCAACATTGCATTTAAAGTTACTGCAGTTTCTGTTGTGTATGCATTTCGAACAGCTCCCTTTACTGTGTAAAACATATTGATGGTAGCTGGAAGCAAATCAATCCCTAATAAGAGTTGTTGAAGAAACTCATTGGGTGGGCAATTCCTGTAATGTCTTGAAAACCATTAATGGAAAATTTGTCACGATCATACAGATTTGAATGAATACATCAACAGGCCTCACCACCCAACACTAGCTGAACGTTTTTGATGGCAGAGACGAATGGTGCTCCACTATCCTACACTCCCGGCCATGATATTTCCTTATGGCCCCACATTTTTGCGCTCAACTGATGCTCTATCAATCATAGATGATGTAAACGAGTACAAGTTCTGGTTCAAATTAAATAAAAATCTTCACAACAACTAAATATAAAATCCTGTCACGACCTGTGTTCTATGAGCAATACCTGTCTTATTCGTTTCAGTATTTTCAAGCGACAATCGGAAGCCTTTAATATTTAAAATCATCAGTGCTTTTAACAGCATCTGTAGGGACCGAATTTCTTAGAGGGCGCTCTCTAATTTCAAGGCACGCCCAGGCCCAAATCTTATCTCCCAAACTCCACGTCTTCCACTCCATAGACAATGAAAGAATCCTCCTCAGAGATCAGTGTCTCCTTAATTCACTGAAAAGCTTTCGTAAAGTTCCGTGATAATGTCTGTCTGGAATAAGAATGTTTCGAAGCCCAATTCCTGGAAAAATGAGTCTACTCATGCCTTGGGTCCATGAGTTTTGGAGCTAAGAAGACTGGGCCATAAGTTAGATCAATATAACCGAGAGAAGGAAGGAGAGAGTCCTCTTTACCACGCAACTGTGGGAGCCTTTGAACAGGAATGTTTGAAGTTTCGTAAAAAATCTGGTATTTTACCCAGCCTTAGGATGAACATGGCAGAGTTCACATAAAGCGATACAAACCATCGTTTATATAAGAAAAAGTGTTCATTGATTCCAATCGAAATTAGAGATTGACATCATTTACTCAGAAATAAATTATCATTCCATCCCACCTTAAGAATTTTCGGAACCTTCACACGTTACCGATATTTTCGGACAAAATAAGTGTGCATTGGAAGTTTCATTGGCTAGAGACGACCCGAAACAAAAAGAGCAGGCGTGCAGCCTTGTTTGAAAACTTGATATAACGAGTCTGGGTCTCTGTCATTGTCCTGAGCTTCTCGATGATGAAAGACGCAGAAATAACTATTTATTTATTTACCTAGTAGTCAATTACAAACTTTTCTTTGATGTCATACAAGATAATTTGTGCTGTGAATCGTTTGATGCATTTTTTAATTAATTACAGCCTCTTGATTCATAACTACAGTTATTGATCTATTTTTACGAATAAAACATTTTAGATTTCTTAGGAATACATTATCTTGGTTGAGGGCTCGAGTTTTGAACAAAATTGGTTGCTCTAATTCCTTTTCATGGGCAGAGCTCCTATTCATAACATATTTTTGACTTTCACAATCACGAATTAACTCTCAGTGTTTAATGGATGCACCCATGCAATCCTCGTGCATCGATCGCAAATATCAGTGTATATTCAAGAACTGGCTACGACATGCGCTCTTAGAGAGCACTCAAATCATTATAAGTGAACTCAACATGAATGCACTCTGAGAAATACTGAGATTTCCAATGTGAATATAAAGAAAATTCCTTCATCATTGTAAAATGAATGTTAACATCATTTGAAAAATACGAACTGAGTTCATACAATACAAATAACATTTTATGATATTTTTCGTGCTAGTAAAGTTACATTTCACGTAAGCATTTAACACTGTGGGTACAAAGACAAGATTTCCAAATTTCAAACATACCTTCATTTGCGTATATATTCACTAAAAGACATATTCAGATACAGCAAGGAAAGAACAAAGTGGAAGCTTTGTGTTCCTTTACTTTACATATTGATTTACAACATTTGACCGATGAGAAATATGCACCGTAGAGTCGCTCTCTGGGTGTATTCTTCACTGAGAGTGTAACAATAAGGAAGATGAGTACATGAGAACTTCTTTATTCAGAGAAAGTATCTAGAGATTGTATTTGAGCCGATTCGTCTATTGAAGGGGCGGGTATGCCGTTCCCAATCCAATTCGTAGGCATCTATCTGCAATGTTTTGGCGGTGAATACAAATAAATTCAACACAAATAATTTGATTTTACCCCACCCCAAAAATCTTGTCATTAAGCTTAGAAAAAGCTGCCTCCCGTTCTAGCTTTTGAGAATAAACGCAATGAACAAAGTGTACCAGTGTCCATCTTTAAAACTCATACAGTTTCCGTGTTGCAGTCTGCAATTACAACATGTCCGACAAAAGTATTCCATCCAGTCCTTCTCGTTTTATCCGTGTAAACATTGTATAATCATGTCCACTAACTGGACTTTATGAAATTTACCTTTGGAAACTGTACCGGGCATGTGAAGCCTGTTCCGAAATATTAAAAACAATTGCTAAAAAAATACAGTGCAGTAAAATCAAACTTTATTTGTGCCTCTTGGAGTGCGAGACGCGGGTCTTAGAAGAACAGATCTGGACTTGAAGTGTCCTGAAGTTGTGAGAGCCGCACTGGAGGAAGTTTGGCATTGGGAGTTTCGCTGATGAATGTCTTTTCATACTTAGAATTTTGTAGTATTTTTCAGATCCACAATTACCGAAAATGATTCAATATCATTAACTGTCATCGCTTCACAAACATCCTAGCTTACATCACATAGCCTACCCCTTACCAAAAATCCTAATAGCCTATTCTACTAATCATCTCATATTGACAATGTCTAATTGAATCAATTCAAGCAGAAAAATATTTGTGATATTTCACCATCACGTTGGACGATGAGTTGGGAATGATCTTAAATGAAAATGACTCAGCAGGTAAGCATTTTTATCCAAAAGTCATTGCGCTAATGATCGCACCACTGGGGCCCCTCGCTTCATGACGAGAGGTATAACTAATGGGTTTCCATACCTGGCTTTAACTTCTTTTACAGCGAACGCCAGATCAGCCCTTTCACCATCGTCAACTGTCCTATCAGCCACAAGTTGTTCCAACTACCTAAATAAGGTACCATTTTTTAACAGGGAGCAATCATGCATCACTCACTCACTGTCATATCAGCCACGAGTCGCACCATTTTACTGATTATCATTTTACTTAAACTTTTCCTACCCAACCTAACCTAACCTAGGGGTACGTGTTTCCAGCCTGCGAGGCAAAGGTACCTGTTTCTAACCAGCTTGCAAACGTTCGTATCATACTGGGGTACGTAATGCCGTTTTTTAGCGGTTATGACAGTGTCCGGTTATGCCAGCGTCCGGTTATTGAAGTGGCGCAAATGCGCGTGGGCTGAAACATTGTTTAGCGCGAAAACACGCGTGATGAAAGATTTTTAGCGGTTATGACAGTGTCCAGCGACGACGGTGAGCTGAAGTGAGGTGGCGCTAGTGCGCGTATGATGAAATATTTTTACCGCAAAACTGGGCTCCCAAATCAATAACTGCCTCCTATCTCCTGGTAATTTGACAACATCGCGCTTATATCAAATATATTTAACGTGGACAATTCAATCTCTTCACCCACTGTCGTGGCCTCTCACAACAGTTATCACGAGAATAATATCCATCGTTGTCCATCCATTAATGCAGCTCTGCCATCATGCTTTACTCCACGCTCTTCAGAAAGCCACTCAAGTACCAATGCAATCACCGTGCTGAAGATTGAGGAACGGAGTCAGAGACTAGATTTGCGTTAATTACGAGAAAAATTACGGGCCTAGAAGTAATGAAATAGCAGGTTACTTTGTTACGGTTTTGCATTAAATTCTGAATGTCATTTGGAAGACAAGTTCTGATATTGTTCACGAGATTGTTGGCTACCGGTAAATGCCATGCGTTAAATTGCCTGGCTGTATGTGGCATAATAATCTTCAGAAAACTGTAACGTCATATGGTTCAACGAAGATGCGACTTCATCCCCGAACACAATACTTGAATCGTGAAGGATACAAATGCTATTCAGTTATCTATTAAATATTATATTAATGGTGAACCCTGTTCCAGCTAATTTGTTCCTAACATTTTATGTCGAAATATTTGCATGAATAAAATGAATGCCTGTCGATCATAATGACTTACCGACATTCGTTTCTGGTCAGAGTTTGTTACGGAACGTTTTCAAGTGAAGTGACGGCTACAAAATACCGTAAGGGCATTATCGTGTATATGAAATACCAAATGTTTCTGAAAGGTTGCAGAAAACAGTTACTCGGGATACGTTTTTTTTTCACCGAAACGTGCGTTTTCGGGTGTTTCTCTTTATTAACATTTCCCCTTTTGTGTAAATAACAACCTGCCTTATTCATTTCTGCATTTGAGGTAATAAATGGGAATTTCAAATTAAGCCTAATCGGTTCTCTATTCGTCACACTGCACACGCTTCTATTGAGCTGTCACAGCGTAAAGGCCATAATGAAAACCGATCATCTTATAAACAACGCATGTTTCACGGGTGCGTGGCTAGTCACTGTCAGTAATGCTTTCACATTAGAATTATATTTCACTTCAATACAAATTGTAGTGAATGCAAACATCGAACTGCAAGTAATTACTTTATTTGATGGTCAAAATGTCAATTAAAAATAGTTTGCTTTCAAAGAGCACCGTTTTGTTCTGTTACTTGAAGTAAAATGCCTTACCTTCGAATACTTAACACCTCCTACTGTTGAGAATTGAAGCTAACAGCTGATCAAGTTCATGGCGTCTGCATTACTTCCAACCATATCACTTGCTTAGACGAAGGCTGCATTGCGTGAACTGCAACTCCACTTCGATGCATTGGCAGTGCAAGCAAGTGAAGCGACGGCGGTAAATCCCTCTACTGTGGGCTAGCATCGCCCACACGCGCTGATCAGCGGGCTGGCCCTGAAGGATGTCACAGCGACGGGCAACGGCCGGGGCTTCTGTACATTCAACGGCTCGTGGTAGAAAATGAAATAAAATATAACAGATACTGAGACGCGTCCGGTTAACTAATCTAAATATTTGTCACGTTATTCGAAGTTGGCGACATCAGTCAGTGAATCTGGCGTACTGGCGACAGCTACATCGGGAGGAACCAGTTACGGAGAAATATATTGAAATGTATGTGTGCGTTCGGTTGAACATCTTCGAGGCAAGGCATGCAAAATATTGTTCCAGATCGGTTAGGATTCCTGATTTATCTAAAATATTAACTAATTCGTTATGAAACTATTCGAATACAACCACCTTATAGTGTATATAGAAACAAAGGCAAATTATCACTTTCAGAATGAAAAGAGCATTCGCCGTAATATAACTTTAATGAAAAGTGAAATCTGTTTACTGCGGCATTAGCTAAAATAGCTGTATGTGTGCTCTGCTGTGAATATTCAGAAGTAGGCAGGACCGGAAGATCATTATAGCGTGTCGATTTCTGTTCAAATTCTGCCAAATGCGACGTCTATCTCCGTCCCTTACATTCATACATCTTACAGACCCACCTGCTCTGACTCTCAACTCTTGACTCCCAGGGCATGAGTAAATAATTAATCAATTTTTTTTTAGTTTATGTTTCTTTTAATTTCATAAATACTCACTGCGTCTTAGGTTGGCCAAATTTAAATATCAGATTTTGTTGGTATGAACTATGGAACTGATATAATTATACTTTTTACCGAATGTTGTTATTATTGTTCCATGTGATCTGTGTATTATGATTGTGCAGGCATCCGTCAAAAATGACATTGCTCTTGGCAGATATGGGTTGCATTCATTTTTTTTCCAACTAATCAGACATGTGTTTAAAATCATTTAATGAGAGGGTAAATGAAACTGTAGTTCAAAATTATGTTCATAGAGAAAACGTATGTCATAATAATGAATTTATAGGTAAAAAAATCAGCAGCCTAAACAATAAAATTGTTTACATGAGTCTGGCATGAAATGCATAACATGTTTTGTGTCAATAATGGATGCCATCTCCATTGCCTAATGAGCCAACGGAAATATACATATAT
>SDVV010042195.1:0-10365 GCA_016164225.1 Gammarus roeselii | reverse complement strand
CTCTACCAGGAATAGGCACGGTTAGAGGGTCAGCTCTCTCTACCTGGAATAGGCACGGTTAGAGGGTCAGCTCTCTCTACCTGGAATAGGCACGGTTAGAGGGTCAGCTCTCTCTACCAGGAATAGGCACGGTTAGAGGGTCAGCTCTCTCTACCTGGAATAGGCACGGTTAGAGGGTCAGCTCTCTCTACCAGGAATAGGCACGGTTAGAGGGTCAGCTCTCTCAACATGGAATAGGCACGGTTAGAGGGTCAGCTCTCTCTACCTGGAATAGGCACGGTTACGTACCAAACAAAGTTTCCTAAGCAGTGGTTCTATAGTTTATTATGATCTGTGATAATTCGAATGTCTAAATTCATTAAAAGCGGTCTTGCTTTCTAACGTCTCATTTCATTTCGAATGCGATCAGGGACCTCAGTATTGTGATAAAAATAATCCAGTAAACTGCAGTGCGATCAGGGACCTCAGTATTGTGATAAAAATAATCCAGTAAACTGCAGTGCGATCAGGGACCTCAGTATTGTGATAAAAATAATCCAGTAAACTGCAGTGTCAGTTTTTTCATTCAACGATTTCTACGAACTGATGCAAAGTATCAGATACATTACAAAAAATTTGAACCGCAAGATATGGATGTGCAGGTAATAAGTCGTCTAAACTCTTCATTTCTTTTCTTGAGGTGATTAAGATGTCTATCATCCACCATTTTTAGTGCTTCCCTCTTTGGAATAAATTTTAAATGAACAATAATCTACACTTCTAAGTATATAAGGTTCCTAAAAGAAGACCAAACCTAAGTTTATACACGAGCAGTTTCCCCAAACAAACAACTTCATCATGCCAAAAGTTTTCTATGGCTCAACGCATGAAATAGCCGCATAAAACTCTCGTTAGAGGAGCAGACGCTGTAGGACATCTGCTTATCACCGACGCTGGATACTGATGGTTTATCCACCAGCTATTTCGTTGATGTTATAACGCTGGCTCAATGGTATTCGTGTATCGTGATAAGTACGGTAAAGGACTGATATTTGGTTGTATTAGCCCTTTACTAACTTATCATCATACCTTAAAGATGCTAGAAGTCTTTCTAACATGTTTGGATTTATCGCACGGTTGCCGGCTCATTCATTTTACGAGGGAATGAATAAAAAGGAATCAATCGTCAAGCGAAAAGACAAAAATATGATTGAGAGACTTGCAGCCTCTTCAAGGCATGAATTAACATGATTGAGAGACTTGCAGCCTCTTCAAGGCATGAATTAACATAATTGAGAGACTTGCAGCCTCTTCAAGGCATGAATTAACGTGATTGAGAGACTTGCAGCCTCTTCAAGGCATGAATTAACATGATTGAGAGACTTGCAGCCTCTTCAAGGCATGAATTAACATGATTGAGAGACTTGCAGCCTCTTCAAGGCATGAATTAACATGATTGAGAGACTTGCAGCCTCTTCAAGGCATGAATTCAGAGTTGGGTGAAATGACTTGGTACATTTTCGTCACACGAATCGTTGTGAGTAATAAGACATGAAGAAATTTCTCTGTGTGTTCTTACCTTGCTCATCCAACACATCGACTCACTAAAACCTGCATAGACTTACACACACATCCCGTCCCTCTCATGTAGGGTAGTAGGGTAACCGGCAGCGAAGCATTCCTAGCCTTTGTCTGTCTCCATAAACTCACACACATAACAAACGATTATAATTAAATTCTGTTTTCTGAAATATTGCTCATATTTGTCCAGGATTTACCACACTAGTATTGTGATTTCTACTTCAGTAATGGTGTTTTCCACTCCAATAAGGGTGTTTTCTACTCCAATAATGTTGTTTTCCACTCCAGTAAGGGTGTTTTCTACTCCAATAATGGTATGTGCCACTCCAATAATGGTGTTTTCTACTCCAATAATAGTGTTTTCCACTCCAATAAGGGTGTTTTTTACTCCAATAAGGGTGTTTTCCACTCCATTAAGGGTGTTTTCTACTCCAACATGGGCATTTTTTACTCTAATAAGAATGTTTCCCATCCCAATACGGGTGTTTCTACTCTGACAGGGGTATTTTCTACTCCAATAAGGGTGTTTTCTACTTTAATAATGATGTTTTTCTCTCCAATAAGGGTGTTTTTCACTGCAATAGATGTGTTTTCCACTCCAATAAGGGTATTTTTCTATCCAGTTAGGGTGTTTTCCACTCCAATAATGGCGTTTTCTTCACTAATAAGAGCGTTTTCAGGTCAATAAGGCTGTTTTTCATTCCAATAAGGGTGCTTTCCACTGCAAAAGGAACGTTTCTCAGTCCAATCAAGTTTTTTTTCCCTCAAATATGGATGTTTCCACCGCAATGGAGGGGGCTGAGCCAATAAAACGTCACTGTAGCCCTCGCCCGCTCCTCCTTTCGGCCTATAACGTGCTGCCACTAAATTCTCCTCTATTAGGCCTAAAACGTGTTGATATTGACTGCGTCCACAAGGCAAATAGGAGCAAAATGCGCGACCGGTGCCGAAACAATAATGAAAACACTGCATGGTGAGCCACTATGCACCGGTGGTGAGCCACAATGCACCGGTGGTGAGCCACAATGCACCGGTGGTGAGCCACAATGCACCGGTGGTGAGCCACAATGCACCGGTGGTGAGCCACAATGCACCGGTGGTGAGCCACAATGCACCGGTGGTGAGCCACAATGCACCGGTGGGCTTGGCTCCGTGCATGCAATGTTAGGTTAAGCTAGACCCAAATTAATGTGTTTTAGATGCTCAGTGTTACTAGACCCAAATTAATGTGTTTTAGATGCTCAGTGTTACTAGACCCGAATTAATGTGTTTTAGATGCTCAGTGTTACTAGACCCAAATTAATGTGTTTTAGATGCTCAGTGTTACTAGACCCAAATTAATGTGTTTTAGATGCTCAGTGTAACTAGACCCAAATTAATGTGTTTTAGATGCTCAGTGTTACTAGACCCAAATTAATGTGTTATAGATGCTCAGTGTTACTAGACCCAAATTAATGTGTTTTAGATGCTCAGTGTTACACTAAGTTGTGGTGGATGTAATTGTTTTGTCGTTTTGTTGTTATTTGTTTGTTCGTTTAATGTTGTCGCAGTTGCTGGTGTATTTGGCTTGCCATGTCGATTAATATATAAATATATGTATACATAAATATACGTTTATGTCGTGAAATTTCTCTATTTCAATCAGTAGCTGATTAGACAGATGCACTGTTTGGTAATCACTTGCGTATGCCTTGTCATGTCAGGAATATATTATGCATATATTAATTATAGGCATGTAGATACACTATGGGCAAAATGTAATTTATCAAGTCTGGGTTAATCATATTTCACTTCCTACACGGGATATAGGAAGGATGACAAGTGAACGATGATATAGGGAGGGTGATATAGGAAGGATGATATAGGAACGATGATATAGGAAGGATGATATAAGAAGAATGATGCAGGAAGGATTATTATTATTACTATTATTATTATTATTTTATTATTAAATCATTTATTTCCATCATTTGGCAATGGGTTTTCAATTTTTTAAATATTACACATAAAACTTTATTGTCATAAACACTACTTGAATTAACGTAAACAAAAATTCAATTTGAGTTCGTCGCCGGTTTTGAAATCATGCAACAGATTATAAATTATAATATTATAATCCATGATCAACAGCCAACGTCTTATTTGAGGTAAGAATTAGGAATGCCTGGCATGAAAAACATGAGGTGGGGCAATCACAAATACATGGGGTTGGGAAAATTATGAAATACATAGGATTGGGGAAACTGACAACACATGGGGCTAAGAAAACCTGAAAACATGGGGTTGAGAAATAAAAATGCACTATTGTAAAGATGGGGCAAAAATTAATAATAAAGGGTTGAATATATGACATAAATTATGCGTAAAATATATACAAAACACTGGATATACAGATTTCATGACGAAATGCGATAATATATTGTATAGATGGGTGCAAAACATTGTATGAAAAATGAAGTGGTGAATAGACGACATATGTTGTTCATAAAATATATACATAGCACTGAATATATACACTTCATGACCGCTTGGAAATGATTAAATGATTGACAATCAGAATAATTCGTTACTGGAGTACAGAAATCGAATTAATATACTTCTGTTAAAGAAGATGAAGCACAGTATTAGCTTATGTGACAATGATTGTTTCTACAAAAATGGTACGGTAAATGGTAAAAAGCTGGGAGCTACCTATCGTTCCTAGAGAGTTCAATTTGAATTCGACAAAGCTCATCTCTAGGGGCCGCCGGTTCGGATTACATGGGGCGAAATATTATTCACAATAGTATCATCTGTGCACACACAGAAAATGTATATTTTGACAAAATAATTCCGACCACATAGCGTTGGGAAAACCAGTGACACGCGAGGTTGAAAAGTAAGAAATACTTGGGGTGGATAAATAACAAAATACATGGGCGTGGAAAATAACATGTACATGGGGTGGGAAATCACGCATGCATGTGGTTAGAGTCCCGAGAACATGGGGTTGGGACATCAAATGTGCTAACATATTGTAATGAGTAGTCTACATTATTGTACGATGACAAAGATGTGGATGGACGACATGAATTATACAGAAAATATGAATACAATATAGGGTTTGGAAATCGAAAAGCGCTAGCATATTGTAAAGATGGGTCAAAACCATTGTATTAATGATGAAGGGGTGAATATGCGACATAAGTTATACAAAAAAATTATTCATAAACTGCATACCAAAAAATTGAATATACAATATACACACTTCAAGACCGCTAGAAAATGATTAAATGATTGACAATCAGAATAATACAATGCTGGAGTACACAAGTCGGATTAATATACTTCTGTTATAGAAGACAAAGCAAAATGTTAGCTTATAAGGCAATCATTGAATCATCAAAAATGGTACGGTAATTGTTAGAAATAATTCAATGAATTATATTAAAATCGAATTAACCTTCGTCAAAGTTAGAAGCAGCCTACCGTTTCTCGAAAAGACTGAGTTCGTATTTTAATTATACTAAAACAATTTAAACATATAAAACATAGAACTAGACAAAACGCTGGTTAACACTTATGGTAATGGGCAAAGACAATTGTGATCGGTAGCAATATAAAAAACATATGTATCGTCAGAATAAAAACGATTAGATGGTGTCTCAAAGTTGAGAGTTATGGTGGTGGTGGTTGGTGGTGGTGGTGGTCGCTCAAGAACAGAATGTATTTTCTGGTTACTGGTATTATGCATTTAGCTTGTGTTTGTGGACAAAGTTACCATTTTGAATTGATCGTTCAACAGATGTTCACAAATCCTATTCTAGAAGGACTTGTTGGATTCAAAATTTTTGAGGCTTGTTGGGAGGTTGTTCCAGGATTTTGGTCCAATGATCGAAAAAGCTCGACAGGCAATTTCTGTTTTCCTGTTTTCAACGTGCAAAGTATCATTATTTCTTGTGAATCGATTGTTCTTTTCCCCTCGAGAATTTATGTGCATTTGGCACATATATTACGTGGTCTCGTTTTCTGTGGTTACCATCGCATGGATGGTATAAGATGGATGATATACAGTAGGAAGGATGATATAAGAAGGATGATATAGGAAGGATGATGTAGGAAGGATGAGATACGAAGAATGATATAGGAAGGATGATATAGGAAGGATGATATAAGATAGATGATATAGGAAGGATGATATAAGAAGGATGATAAAGGAAGGATGATATACGAAGGATGATATAGGAAGGATGTTATAGGAAGGATGATATAGGAAGGATGATATAGGAAGGATGATTTAGGAAGGATGATACAAGATGGATGATATAAGAAGGATGATATAGGAAGGATGATATAGGAAGGATGATATTAGAAGGATGATATAGGAAGGATGATATAAGAAGGATGATATAGGAAGGATGTTATAGGAAGGATGATATAGGAAGGATGATATAGGAAGGATGATATAAGAAGGATGATATAAGAAGGATGATATAGGAAGGATGATATAAGATGGATGATATAGGAAAGATGATATAAAAAGGATGATATGGGAAGGATGATATAAGAAGGATTATATAGGAAGGATGATATAAGAAGGATGATATAGGAAGGATGATATAGGAAGGATGATATAAGATGGATGATATAGGAATTATGATATAAGAAGGATGATATAGGAAGGATGATATAAGAAGGATGATATAAGAAGGATGATATAGGAAGGATGATATAAGATGGATGATATAGGAAGGATGATATAAGAAGGATGATATAGGAAGGATGATATAGGAAGGATGTTATAGGAACCATGATGTATGAAAGATGTTATCTACTTGGTCTGATATAATCATAGCATGTTTTCTACACCCACAGGTGGCGCCACGTAGTGCGCTTGAGCTTCCACTGATGGCGGGCAAGAAGCCGAAGCCCACCCGAGGGGTGGTCTACTGCAAGAGTCTACTCTTCGCCTTCAACTGCTTCTTCTTGGTGAGTCATTCGTAGGCAGCTGCAACAGTTTCTTCTTGGTGAGTCATGATCAACTAAAAGAGTCTACTCTTCGCCTTCAACTGCTTCTTCTTAGTGAGTCATTCGTAGGCAGCTGCAACAGTTTCTTCTTGGTGAGTCATGATCAACTAAAAGAGTCTGCTCTTCACCTTCAACTGCTTCTTCTTGGTGAGTCATTCGTAGGCTACTGCAATTGTTTCTTCTTGGTTAGTCATGATCAACTAAAAGAGTCTGCTCATCACCTTCAACTGCCTTTTCCTAGTGAGTCATTCGTAGGCTACTGCAACTGTTTCTTCTTGGTGTGTCATGATCAACTAAAAGAGTCTCCTCTTCGCCTTCAACTGCTTCTTCTTGGTGAGTTATTCGTAGCCATCTGCAACTGTTTCTTCTTGGTGAGTCATGATCAACTAAAAGAGTCTACTCATCGCATTCAAATGCTTCTTCTTGTTGAGTCATTCGTAGGCAGCTGCAACTGTTTCTTCTTGGTGAGTCATGATCAACTGAAAGAGTCAACTCATCGCCTTCAACTGCTTCTTCTTGGTGAGTCATGGTTTACTGCAGGAGTCTATTCTTTAATTTCAACTGCTCTGTGCTGGCTAGTCAAAGTCAACTGCAAGTGTCTACTTTGCACCATCAACTGCTCCTCCCTGGCTTGTCCTGCACTCCTACACGAGTCCACTCATCACCTTCTATTGCATCCTATTGGTTGCATGGTTCAGTGAAGAACAGAATTTATAACAAAGAACTTCTTGTCTCTTACTGCTCCAGCTTAATGTGTCTTGACATGTCTTCTTCTGCAGTACAGCATTAATGAAGAATTTATTAATATTATTATTAAATTATTTACTTCTATCGTATAGCATTGGGCTTACAAGTTTTAGGCCTAACAAATTAAACTCAATTTTCAAATGCACTATTAGAATCACGGAATGAAAGATTGAAATGAATTCGTGACAGCTCACCTCCTGTCGGCGGCCGGTTCGGACTTCATGTGGCAAACTAGATTTTTCAAAATAGGCTATTTATAGTCTTATGATCTAATTTATTTATGTAAGAAACACATGGGCATGGGATTGATAGATCCAAAATTATTTCACCATAGCTCATTTCTAGTGGGCGGCTATCTCATTTCTAGTGGTCGGCTATCTCATTTCTAGTGGACGGCTATCTCATTTCTAGTGGGCGGCTGTATCATTTCTAGTGGGCGGCTATCTCATTTCTAGTGGGCGGCCATCTCATTTCTTGTGCGCGGCTAGCTTGTTTCTTGTGGGCGGCTAGCTCGTTTCTTGTGGACGGCTAGCTCGTTTCTTGTGGGCGGCTAGCTCGTTTCATCTAATGCTACATCACCCTGTATGACCTAACGGCTGATCGAAGTTGCGTTATGCCTTCTGAATAACTTTACCTCCTAAAACAAAAGCTCGTAGAAAGTTGCGGGATATTCTGGGCACCTCTTTCCCGGAAGCTGCATATCTTAGTGTGTCGAGGTCTATCCATGATCAAACAAGATCCTTAATTCTCTCTCCACAGTTACACACAGGCCCAAAAATATATATTGCTTGGCATGATAACCTTTGCCAGCATCTAAACAACAAGGAATCGGCAAGTGTAAACAACACACTATGTCATATCTTCGTCGATTTAGTGACAAATATGTTCCGTAGAGATCCGATAGCATACAATTTTATCTAACAATGGAGCAAAACAAACACTGTAAACACCTTCAAAACTCAACAACAGTCCTACATAACACAGGTTCTTCCTCCGACCCTTTACCTCGCTGGCTAGAAGTGCCCCAATACCTTTCTTCCGAGCTGCGGCATCTACACAGAGCTTACGACCGGCGCCCTCAACCCCCAATGCCCTCTGATGGAGGGTAACGAATTAAAATTCGCTGATGGTTTGTAGATAACGGAAAACGAAACATTTTTTTTCCCTCGTTGGCATCAAATGTGTACAGACACACGATTAAACGACACACTACATACAAAAACACAAGCTACAGGTGGGGTGCCACTTCTAGACTTTAAATGCAACTTTTTTTTACACTGGAGGCGCAGTGGTGAAAGTAAATTTGTTACCGATTGAATACAAACGCAAATCTGAAAAATAATCGGTTGTTCATTTGAGCTAGCGGGAATATTATTCATATAATTAAGTAAGATGATCGACCCAGATATAGCACCGCTTGTTTTCCCACGTGGAAAATAAGTGTTTGTTCTCTCCAGGCTAAGCATAACCGATTTTTTTTTCGTGACGGCACATCTCCAGGACTACGTAAGAAAGAGACCGTAGATTCTCACATAGTAGTTTCCCCAACACTCGTCGACTGTCGGTGGCGGATGCAGGAAGACAACTCCCCCGATACCACTCTAAATCAAGCCGTAATTGGATCTGGTGCATAAAAATGATGCGAGAAGCGACCGGGATGCGCTGTATCCGAGAACTGTTGTTGGGCTAGTGCTGGGAACAGCTGTTGTGGAGCAGAAATTATCGGCGGGAGTACAGTACAAAATAAATTGTTAGGTCTTCGTTTAGATATCCTCACCAATAGGAAATATAATTTAAGCACGCAATGGAAAGATGCATACTAAGCACCACAGGAGAAAATATGCTATCATACTACAGGTGGGATAGCATGTATATGAATATATATACAGGGTGGCCCAAGAGTCACTTCACAGTTATAAACATTCATTATAAAAGAACTGTTAGGGTTAGGTGAATCAAATAAAGTGCAAATAAAATAGAAATTTCAAAGTTTTAAATTGTATCTGTGCTACAGCTATTAGGTATATATCAGAGTTTCATATTAAATTATCACCCAACCCAAGATGACGATTTACAGCAAGGAACAAAGAACAAAAATAGTGGAATGCTACTTCAAACATAATGAATCGTTAATTCGCGTACAGAGGGAGTTTACAAGACTATTTTATCAACAAAGCCCGTCCAGACATTGCATTATTGCAATGGTTTCAAAATTTAGAGAAACAGGATCAACAACTGACAGAACACGCATCGGAAGACCGAGGTCGATAAGAAATGAAACCACAATTCAGCGTGTTGCTGCAAGTGTAACAGAAGATAACCAAACTTCAACCCGGAAACGTGCCACGCAGTTGGGGCTCTCAAGAAGTTCATTGCAACGTATCTTAAAAAAAGATCTGAAAATGTTTTCATATAAAGTTCAAGTGCTTCATCGTTTGTTAGCCTCGAAAATGTAAATGCAAATTCCTTTCTTTTCTGGTAATCTTGAAACTGTAAGTGTTGCGCCACTTGAACTTTATATGGAAACATTTTCAGATATTTTTTTAGATACGTTGCAATGAACTTCTTGAGAGCCCCAACTGCGTGGCACGTTTCCGGGTTGAAGTTTGGTTATCTTCTGTTACACTTGCAGCAACACGCTGAATTGTGGTTTTATTTCTAATCGACCTCGGTCCTCCGATGCGTGTTCTGTCAGTTGTTGATCCTGTTTCTCTAAATTTTGAAACCATTGCGATAATGCAATGTCTGGATGGGCTTTGTTGATAAAATAGTCGTGTAAACCCCCCTCTGTACGCGAATTAACGATTCATTATGTTTGAAGTAGCATTCCACTATTTTTGCTCTTTGTTCCTTGCTGTAAATCGTCATCTTGGGTTGGGTGATAATTTAATATGAAACTGATATATACCTAATAGCTGTAGCACAAATACAATTTAAAACTTTGGAATTTCCTCTTTTATTTGTACCATATTTGATTCACCTAACCCTAACAGTTCATTTATAATAAATGTTTATAACTGTGAAGTGACTCTTGGGCCACCCTGTATATAT
>SDVV010042194.1:0-10366 GCA_016164225.1 Gammarus roeselii | reverse complement strand
TACGCACTCTGCCCATCCTACCAGGCATTACGCACTCTGCCCATCTTATCAGGCATTACGCACTCTGCCCATCTTATCAGGCATTGCGCACTCTGCCCATCCTACCAGGCATTACGCACTCTGCCCATCCTACCAGGCATTACACACTCGGCCCATCCTACCAGGCATTACGCATTCTGCCCATCCTACCAGGCATTACGCACTCTGCCCATCCTACCAGGCATTACGCACCATGCTTATCCTACCAGGCATTACGCACTCTGCTTATCCTACCAGGCATTACGCACTTTGCCCATCCTACCAGGCATTACGCACTCTGCCCATCCTATCAGGCATTATATTCTACCCCTGAAGTCTCAATTGTTTACCGCACGTTTAGTGCATATTTTGATGAGTATTACATGGTTTTGAAGGTCAATGAAACTATTTTAACAAATCGTACGAAACTGTAGTTGCTATTGATAGTAAGCCTATATTCAGGAGATTTATTTCGTGTCATACATGCTAAACATTGCAATAAAATCAACAAGGTAAAATTCTTTGTCTTATTCTGAAAAAAGGAGTAGTTATCGATTGAACAGCGATCGCATATTAATAAGCTTCATTTTGAAACGAGCGGTTCCACTGTATTTGATTTGAGCCTCATTCCAACCACGGTTCCACTGTAACCACACAAAGAGCTTTCAAAAATATGTGCGTTTCAGAAATGCTCCCTCACCTTGCAGTATTCGACTCATTGTCGCTAAGTTTAATTAACTTGTCACCGTTCATGATAGACAGCATGCTGATCGATCTCGGACAGGAAGAAGCATAGCCAACATCGAATCTGTTTGGTAAGACGTCGCTCGTACTCAACAGAAATCCATACCTAGGCGTTCGAACGAGCTGTACATTTTTAAAAACAACTTTGTGGTGCATATTGAAGAATATTCAAAGATTTATCCGTGCACAACTCAGCTTGTGCACAAGATTGGTCAAAACGACTTTGAGAAGAATCTACAATATTTTCATAAGTGTCATTATTTATTGAAAACTTTCAAGAGGACGATACAAAAATTTAGCTCATGTGCCTGATGAAACATTTTCAGCTGAATTGGTTTGTTAACAAACAAGACTACAGATTTTGGGGAATGGAAAATCCGCCAGTTCTACATGCAAAATAATAACATCCACGGCGCGTAACAGCGTGGCCCGGAATACAGCCAGTTCTACATGCAAAATAATAACATCCACGGGGCGTAACAGCGTGGCACGGAAAATCAGCCAGTTCTACATGCAAAATAATAACATCCACGGCGCGTAACTGCGTGGCACGGAAAATCAGTCAGTTCTACGTGCAAAATAATAACATCCACAGCGCGTAACAGCGTGGCACGGAATATCAGCCAGTTCTACAAGCAAAATAATAACATCCACGGCGCGTAACAGCGTGGCACGGAATATCAGCCAGTTCTACATGCAAAATAACAACATCCACGGCGCGTAACAGCGTGGCACGGAATTATCAACGACCGTGCAGTTTGTCCTCGTGCCTTAGAAAACAGCGGGCTTTACAGAAACAGTCAATGGAGAAATATCCAAGCACTTGCTTCATACATTCTTAAGTTCTGATGTTAAGTCATCAGCGTATATTGTCACGAGCTATGGTTTTAATAGAATGGAGCAATTGCCACACGGCCAAATAAACCATGGAGGCATTGTATGCAATGCTGGCCACATCATCTCCCGTCGAGCTGCACGCGACTGGGCAGCAAAATTACCCGACCTAACTGCTCCAGATTATTTTCTCTGTTGATATATAAGTAAAAGAGTCTACATCAATGAGCGGGAGACTTTGAGAGATTTGGAGAAAACAATAGGACGAATGATTCGAGCTTGATTTGATTTGATTCTCATTTTCACCAGAGCCTCAACGCGAGTCATTATAGGATTCCCCGTAGGGGAATCCTTCATTTATTCAGGTAAGACTCAGACGAAACGAATTCTCGCCTCCAATCATATAGAACTTCAAGAGTTATATGTGCGCACGCTAGTGTGCACAGGTATCATCGTTGAGACTGGTACAAGGCTTACGACTACACGGACAAAGCCAGCTCCGACAGCAACGCAACACAATGCTTACAGCTTCGCGGTCTAGTTTAGTAGAGGTAAAATTTGTTAACTCAGGTAAGATAAAGACTCAGACGAAACGAATCCCCGCCTCCAACCACTCAGAACTTAAAGAGTAATATGCACGCGCGCCAGCGCGCACAGATATTATCGTCGAAATCGGTACAAGGTCGATGGCTTCACGGATTAGATCAACTCCAACCGCAACGAGACACAAGGTTTTATAGCTACGCAGTCCAGGTCAATCCCAGAAATTACATATGGTCCGCGCACGCGCAAACGAGCACAGACTGAAGAACAAACACCCATTCACAAAATCACAAACAGGAGCTCCCGTACAAATACACCATCATTGTTATACATGACAAAATTGTGATCATGAAGTAGAAAATAAGGGCAGGTTCGTCATGGGCAGAAAAACTGCTCAGATTATTGATTTCGCACTTCTTGTTTAAGGGGATAGGGGGGAAGCATAGGTCCCTTGAGTCACAAAAGAGTGCGATGAATCCCGGAGAGTAAACAAAGTCCCCAGAGTCTTTCTGAGCTCCCAGAGACCCATCGTCTCAGCTCATCTCGGTTTGTCTCGAATCATTTCAGACAGTCTCGGCTCGTCACCACCAACTCGACTCGCCTCAACATGTTTCGACGGATCTCAACGCACCTCGACCAGCCTCGACGTGGCTGTCCCTCTCTGCGCTAGTAATCATGTGGACTGTAATAACGAAAATTTTCACTCACGCATTTTAGGGTGGGAGTGTGGTGGCAGAGGTACCCCGGGTCCCGAAAGAGCCCGACGAACTCCGAAGGGTAACACAAGTCCCCCGGGTCCCCCGAGCTCCCCGGATCCTCTCGTCTCAGCTCATCTCGGCTTGTCTCAAATCATTTCGGCTCGTCGCGACCAACTCGACCCGCCTCGACATGTTTCGACTGATCTCGACGCTCCTCGACGAGCCTCAACGCGGCTCTCGCCCCATGTGCCAGGAACCCGCGGACTGTAATAATTAATTATTCTACTCAAGCATTTTACATATATACATTTTTCTGTGCATGGGTTTTACACCGTGGGGAGAGGGAAGCAGAGGTCCCAGGGTTCAGAGGGGCCTCAGGCGGGTCTCAAAGTTTCTCAAAGAAGTCACAAAGGGTCTCAAGGGTGTCCCGAAGTGCCCCGGAAGGGTCCAAGTGGGTCCCCCCCAAATCCTCCTGGTCTTCCAAGTTTTCCGGATTCCCGAAACCCTCGGGTCCCTCGAGTCCTGCGGGTCCCACGGAGACCCCTCATTCCCGGGTCACCTAGTCTCAATCAGCCTTGGTTCGTCTCGACTCGTCGCCTCGCCAGTCGACTAGTCTCCACTCGCCTCAACCTGCCTCTCTAATATCAACATCAACATCATATCACCATTTAGCCATCAAAACGCCTAACTGTGCTCGGACATTTATTAAGCGCCCGGGAGAGCGCAAGTTCTCCCACCGTAGTTTGGACTAGACTATATAACACACCGCATAGACCGCCTAGGGCCCCTGCAGGCGTCTAACGATGCATAATTATATAACTAATCCAAAATTGATCACCATGAAAAAAGGCACCGATAAATAATAGAGCCCACGAAATAAGAAAAAATAAAATACTAAAATAAAGTGTTGATGATCTATACAATGAATAATCCTCCATCCACCCCAAAAATGATTCGTGCTATTCCTGCTGTGCTACGTTCCGCGATGGGTAATGCTCTTCAATGGTGACACCTAAAAGATGTCATCTTCCATAGTAAGTTCGTCTCAATTCCTGTTATTAAAACCGTTTTATTGACCTTTAAAACGAGGAACTTATTTTAAAAAATCTGTTCAACCAGCTGGTGAATTGTTAAGAATACACCAAGTGTCATTTTTATTCAATCATCCATGAAGTGGAGCACCGGGGAAACTGCTTCCTGCTGGCCTTTTCACACCGGGGTGGATTTCAAATGTCTGCAGAGAAACTAATGCAACACGTTACTTCGGCTCCCCTAAAACATCTATTTTAGGGGAGGGTTCTTTAGAAGTGCAAAATCATTCCAGTTATTACAATTTTCAAATTGAAAAAGTCAATAACGTGTGTGGCGCTTTCCCTAAATTTGCATGTTTTAGCCAATGTATTGACACCTGTGCAAGTAGTTATAAGTGTGGTTAAAACTACTTTAGTGAAAGAATAAGATAGGGCTTAGTTAGCGGTGGGTAGGGGTTGGCCGGAGACAGGTGGGCGGACGGATGTGAGGGGAGTCACTGATAAGTCAGGCAGGCAACGCAAAGGGGTGGAAGGGGGGCGGATGGGCGGTGGCTTTCGGCTTCAGCTTTTCGGTTCTAGTAGCGAGTATTTCGTGCTTTGAGCATTTTAGTTTATATGATTTATCAATTTTTATTGTTTTCATATATGTTTTTTCTTCTTTAGATCGCTGTATTGGGTATATTTGGTGGTAACTGTTGCTCATTATTTATATTTATTCGTTGCTGATAGGAATATTGTTGTAACACATTTTGGGCGGGGAGGGGGAGATGCGATAGGAGACACCCTAGGAAAAAAGTCTGATGCGCTTTGGAAAATTAGGCGAGACTGCTCATACCTGTTATTTGAATTGTTTACATAATTTCCCTGGCATGATTGCTAGGTTTGAGTGTTTATATCATTATATATTTGTCTGGTTTATTGATTCTATCTATTTTTTCTATACATATATGTTTGTATTTGTATCTAGTTGGGGTATAATTGACTCATTCGGTGGTTGGTTGGTGGGTTCTTAGCGATTGGATGCTTTGTTAAAACCAGTTGGTGGGATTTGGAGCAACGTTTGGTGTTTTCCATCTATTTATTTTATATATGTATAATATCTTAGGAATAGTATGCTACAATAGTTTGGTAGTTGGCGGGCTGACGTATATATTTATTAGGACGCAGTGGCTTTGTTACCTGAATCTGTCTACCCCATAACGCATTATCCAGTTTTGAATCGGATATATCGATGTTACCATGTATCCGCATCTTCCAAATGGACCGTTATCGAGCGTATGTAGACTATTCGGGTTGTCTTATCTCGATTTTTTTTTGGATAGTGAGTATCGGTTGGATGACCTAAAGCGAGAGTAGCTGAACGATATGGATTTATTGTAAGTTATTATATTGTGTTATGTATGCCTAGTAATGATCGATTGTTGAAAGTTGAATTTGTACGGTTTTCGGAATTTTGAATAGTCATCTCATACAGTTGTAGGAATTTATAGGATATTTTAGGCTCGCATCTTCCATGTAGCACAATATTTCAGACATAATTGGTCGGTTATTGCATCATTTTGATATTTTTATTTATATAAATGACATTCTGTTACGATTAAGCCGTGGTTACTTTAGTTGAAGAAGATTTAATTGAACCCTATTTTGGACTGAGTTGCTGAATAATTTCATCAGAATTCTATATACTATAGCGTGTCCGTGTAGAAGTACTCTACATCATTACTATATGTTTACATTATGCAAATCAGTCAAGTTTTGGCAACTTATTCACGCTAGTTGATTGTTTGGTTTCATGCTATTTTTTTTCTCAAACATCATGGTTTTTAATGTATGTTTTGGGCATGGTAGAGAATTGATCTTTTTGCTTTGTTATAACTCGAGGGTTTAGTACATTTCATTCAGTTTTGTATGTTCTCTGTGCAGTTTCCATCTTCGATGCAAGGTATTATGAATTTTATACAATTATAGGAATACTAGGATGTATTACGTTTGTATCTGCAATGCAGAACATTATTTCAGGTATAATTTAGTTACATGTTGTATATTCTTAGTGTTTTATAAATCTTTTTACATCCTGGCACAATGTTTGACGTGGATATTATAGATATAGGAGATTCGATTTTTTACAAACTTGGACTTCTTGTTAGCTTTTTGTATGTTAATTGTAGGACCATACTTCAATGTTTAGGAGGAGTTAGAGTCCCCTAGGCAAAAGCTCGTTGCGTTTACGTTTATTTGTATAAGAAGACCGATTTTCTATGATGGATACCCCAGTGTATTACAATTTTCGATGTTAACTAGAGCAGAGTAGAGAATTACGTAATTGTTTTTATTATTGTTGTAAGAATTTTTCCCCGATAATCATGGGAATGTATGTTTAAGAAGTGTAAATCCGTACTGCATCTTTGTGGAATTTTGTCATTGAACCTTAGCAAGTGTATAGTTTGAAGTTTTAGAAGACGATTTACTGGATGGAAGGGTCATGGTGAACAGGCGGTTACCACTCTTAGGTCGTCATTTGGAGTTCATCCAATTCAACGTAATTTTGTAAGTTCTTGTGGATGTGGTCTCAAGTTTCATGGGTTTGTTAAAGAGGTTACGCGACAATCTGCTGATCGTTGGAGTGATTTACTTAAGTTGTCAGTGAACATATGCCCAGATTGACAACTGTACCTGTGTATAGATTCCTGGTTATGTCCAAGATGTGACTTTGCTCGACGTTGTTCAGAGATTATGGACTAAACGGATGCATGGTATGTCTTAGTTACTGTACCATGTATGGGTGTTACCTCTAGATTTGTTATATATCAGCGGTAGTAGGACTTCACCAATCACTGTCAATTGCCGAGTATTCATCGCATGTTCAATGCAAGGCATGAGGCGTTGTATTGCAATTCAGTGCATGTCATGTTGCATAATTGCAAATTTCATTGCTGGGCATTCCAGATAAACTTAGGATATTGCAAACAAAACATTTATAAGCTGTATTTTATTGATAAATAATTTGTAACACATATATATTAGGGAATTACATGGGTTTATAATTTATACGAGAACAACTATTCTCTCCGGAAATCGAGGGGAGCAACTGTACGATACATAATTACTGACTTCGACTTCCCTCTCTGGTTTTATTTTGATCGGCGGTATCAGAGCCACTCGGCCGTTCCTTTATCGATGCTAAACATTATTTCTAACCTGGAGGTGTCGGCTCATCATCTGGGTATTTTTTTTTCTCTGGTCTATTGGTTTCTAGACTGTTGTCCTTAGTACACATTTTAGATAGACGGATACCTTTGGGAGTATTGTATACATCACTTCAAACCCTATCCTTGTCCCCCAATACTTTGTTTCTAGACTTCAGCGCGCTTTTTCTAGACGCTAATTTTTAAATTATTGTTATATGTTTATGACATCGAATAGTTTCAGTATTTTTCTTACCGGCGCCGACATTCCTATTCACTATATTCCCGCAGATATCAGAAATACGCATAATTCTCCTAGCACTCAAACGTTTGAGACATGATTATCTCTATTCATGTTTCATTTCCAACAATTTAGAAACAAAGTCAGACATACATTTGATTTTATTGTACGGTTTTACACTTCTTATACATGATAGTGATCTATTATCCCATTAAATAATCCAGTTCCCTTCAACTTTATCAGGTATTTCTTCTTATGACACCTCCTTGGTATCACCATCACACGTTGCAATATCACAGCTACTGGTGTCCATTTCACTTGATGTATCACATGTTTTTCCAATATTTTCATTATTTTTCATTTCGACTATGGTTTCGGCGTACTCCCCCCAATACACCCAATCTTTATACGTTCCGCGTTTTGTTGTTAGAGGTGAAGCACTTTCTTCACTGCTCGCACTATGTTAAACACTGTCCATTTCAATATTATTGAAACTCAGGTCCGGCTTATTATGTTCTATCAATACGCCCTTTGAGTTCTTATAGATTGTATTTCCTCCTTCATCTTTAAGCTCATCATATTCAAGAAAATGCTTTCCTTTGAGACATTGATTTGCATAATTTCATCTCCGCACTGCAAATAACACATATAATAACACATATTATCAGTTTTGTTGAAATATTTTCATATCAAACTTGGCAACATCCTCTTACAACGAAAGCAGACCATTAACTAAATGAGAACAAATCTGGTTCCAATTTTATATTCAGGGTTGATGCCGGCATATGCTGGCATATGCCGGCACAATGTAGGGTAGTCCAGGGTTGATGCCGGCATATGCCGGCACAAAGTAGGCGTAGTCAGGGTTGATGCCGGCATGTGCCGTCACATATGCCGGCGCAATGCCGGCACAATGTAGAC
The DNA here is from genome assembly GCA_016164225.1 of Gammarus roeselii. Classification (NCBI taxonomy): domain Eukaryota; kingdom Metazoa; phylum Arthropoda; class Malacostraca; order Amphipoda; family Gammaridae; genus Gammarus; species Gammarus roeselii. The sequence continues at coordinate 2,151 of SDVV010042194.1, read as the reverse complement.
ACATACACACATTTGTCCAAAAAGGGTTGCCATTCACCGTCAGATACGTTAATACCTAATCTAACGAACTTAACCAATAATAACATATTTTCATTCAAGATTGATGGTTATGTATGATATTTAGTCATTATTTTGTGCGATGTACATAACAAATACCACCACACGGCTCTATTTACGTAGTTTTTTTTATCACACACCTGGTACACACATACACGCTTTGTACGCATATGCAGGGTAGGTCACAGCATAATGGAGGCGTGTACAGGGTTGATGCCGGCATATGCCAGCATAATGTAGGCGTATACAGGGTTGATGCCGGCATAATGTAGGCGTATACCAGGGTTGATGCAGGCACAATATAGACACATACACACATTTGTATGCATATACAGGGTCGGTTAACATCTGTATCATTCTACCTTTGATCTGCGATTTTTCTACTAGAACAAAGTCCCATGTTTTTGTTACAAGAAATTTAATGTGGTTTAACCTAACCTATTCTAACCGAGAATGATGTATTATCGATCGACTTTTCATGCTTACATATGAAATTTATTCATCGATTTGTGATATATTTATATCCATCCTCTCCAGTTAGCTCTACATCTTGATCTATCCTTTGCAGTTTTGATACACGCTTCCAATTTTTATCTAACAAATTTCGTCCATTTTCATATTTAAATTACATCGTTTGTTTGAATGTTATGGCTATTTTCATAGGATTCTTGGTTTTTGACATATTATTCACACCCATCAAGACCGAACCTAACCTTATGTATGGTATTCAGTCTTGATAAATACATATCAAGCCTCCCACACGAGTCTAAATATCACTTCGACATATATATTATTTCGTTGTGGATTGAATGTTTCAAGTAATTCATATTTTTACCCAGTCTCATACTATGTTTTTTGATTTTACTTCAATATCACCTGGCACTACATCTTTTGACGACTTGCACCTCTGATTCACCTTTTCTTTCCTACAATTTTCATATTCATGACGAAGAAATCGTTTCAGATGTCATCACCTAATACTCGTGGATTTATATCTATATCTTTTTTTTTGCACAGATTACAAACCCCCCGTTTCCCCATCACTTTCGAACAAACGATGTCTCAAGTATACACATCCTTCCACTACAAAATCATAAACTTGACTGATCAAGTTCTGATCGGACTCCGATATATATCCTGCTAATCTGAAAGTGTTTAACAAAAAAATCTGAATCCAAAATTACAATAATTTTTCAAATTTGAGGGGTAACAGAGCCAAGTCGGTCTATTGAAGTGATAACTTGACTACTTGAGAAAGATGTCATCCCTAGAAATTTTGAAATTTCATTGAAATTTTAAATTATAAATTTTTTGCTATATTTTTTTTAGAACTCTTGTAACACGTACATACGCTTGAACATACATATGCACATACGTACACAGCTCTATAAACATACATACATACACAGTTGATGACCTAGGCGAGCAATGTTAGGCCTGATGTTTTGTGAAAAACAACATGGAATCAACTTGTATTAGCTAGCTGCATACCGAGATTGAAATCAGTGTCAAGTTGAGTGTAAGTGGAGCAGGACGGCTCGTCTTCAAATAAAGAACAATGAATGTTCACGTGGAAAAAGTTAGTTTACGCGTCTTGGAAGACGAAATCTCCGAAGATGATACGAGACGGTTCGAACAAATTTTTGAATAGAGTTGAAAATACCAGTTAGCTCAGAATGGGTAAAACAATAATCAAGAGAGTGGGAGATATCATTCATATATGGATAAAGGAAAAATGAAGTCGGCATCGGGTAACTAATGTCGACGCGTTACAGTCGTATGTAACAAAGTTCAAGAGAAATAAGGAAGCAAATCTTGAAATTGCAAGTGGAAAATCATCATAATGACTGTAATAAAGATGAGGTAGTCGAAAACAAATTGTACCTATGAACAAAATAAAATCTTGATCGTATGCAAAAATTTCTCAATGACGAAGATCAGAATGACTTTGAATTGTAGAAGTTTCAAATAATCAAGGTTCAAAAAGAAGAAGCAATACATTTGTGGACTCACGGGAACGGAACAGCCTTCGGTATTCGCATCAAAGATATGATGAAGTATATGAAGGATTTTGAGAGGAAACTGAAATATAGT
>SDVV010042193.1:0-10366 GCA_016164225.1 Gammarus roeselii | reverse complement strand
ATATACAGATATACGTTACAAGAATTTGCGGGCTTGGACCCTGGCACCTATGCACCACAGTCCGACACGTTAACCACGAAACCAAGAGAGCACAAGAGCAGTGTCTCATTGAGTTTAGGTCATGTTCACACTCGATACACTGCCCGCCCCACTATGGCAACGATATTAAGGTTAAGTGTCTTCGTACAAGTAGAGCAGCTGATCCGTCTAGCTCAGTTAACCCATGAATATCAGATAGAACGAGATATCGTTTTCCTTGCAGTGCATTCAAACAAATAGGGGGCGGTTCTCCGCCTGCCCGAGTGTAAGCGCAGTCCATATAAACGTAAAGGAAATTCGCGGACTGGAACCCTAGTACCTATGCACCGCAGTCTGACACGTTTTGGACAGCGGAGCATAGGTACCAGGGTTCGAGCCCGCGAATTCTCTTTGCGTTTATAAGGACTGCATCTACACTCGGGCGGGCGGAGAACCGCCCCTTGTTTGCACGAACTGCAAGGAAAACGGATTATTGAAAAGGAAACAATCTTTATCAGTGTAAGTTAAATGATTCAAAGCTTTACAGACAAACACCAAAGCGGAAAAGTTAATGGTATGACTCAATGGGAGAATATTCCATTGATAAAATAGAGGTAATGTGTGGTTGTTGTCTGCTAGGACATGATAGTGTTCTAATGACAAGCTTTTGACTAAAATCGATAGGTTTTAGGTTTGTTTTGTACGCAGTAGCATACCCATTAACACAATATTTCAGAAAGTGATGAATAAGGTTATGGTACAAAAAAATTTTAGCAGGAGCCGTGAGACAATTTCAAATTTTGTAGAGGATGTCATACGATTTGGATAATTTTTCGGCAACAAATAAGACGTGATGATTCTAGTTAAATCTCTCACTATCACATCGAGAAACTTAGTTCATGCTACATATGCTACCGGATGACCTTTCAATTCGACTTGTGTGTTAGGAATGGGTATTATCCTCCTTTATTTAGAGTAATGACGAATCATGATTGTTTATTCCAACTTACTCGGGGTTTTCGCTCGAGTAGATATTTTTTTATCCAGCTCTGATAATAGAATTAATTCGGGACCAAAAACTCATGATTCAAGCAATCGCCGTGATGCTACAGTACCGTGATACTGTCAGTACCGTGATACTGTCAGTACCGTGATACTATCAGTACCGTGATATTGTCAGTGCCGTGCTACTGTCAGTGCCGTGATACTGTCAGTGCCGTGAAACTGTCAGTGCCGTGATACTGTCAGTACCGTGATACTGTCAGTGCCGTGATACTGTCCGTGCCATGATACTGCCAGTGCCGTGTTAGGGAAGATTAGTGACACCGCTCTTAGGGAAGAATTGTGACGCCGCTATTAAGGAAGAATGGTGACGCCGCTCTCAGGGAAGAATGGTGACGCCGCACTTAGGGAAGAATGGTGAAGCCGCTCTTATGGAACAATGATGAAACCGCTCATAGGGAAGAATGGTGACGCCGCTCTTAGGGAAGAATGGTGACGCCTCTCTTAGGGGAGAATAGTGACGCCGTTGTTAGGGAAGAATGGTGACGCCTCTCTCTGGGAAGAATAGTGACGCCGCTCTTAGGGAAGAATGGTGACGCCGCTGTTAGGGAAGAATAATGACGCCGCTCTTAGGAAAGGATGGTGACCCCGCTGTTAGGGAAGAATGGTGACGCCGCTCTTAGGGAAGGATGGTGACGCCGCTGTTAGGAAAGAATGGTGACGCCGCTCATAGGGGAGAATGGTGACGCCGCTCATAGGGAAGAATGGTGACGCAACTTTTATGGAAGAATGGGAACGTCGCTCCTAGGGAAAAATGGTGACGCCGCTTGTAGGGAAGACTGGTGAAGCCGCTATAAGGGAAGAGAGTGGTGACGCCGCTCTTAGGGAAAAATGGTGACGCCGCTTGTAGGGAAGACTGGTGAAGCCGCTCTTAGGGAAGACTGGTGACGCCACTGTTGGGGAAGATTAGTGACGCCGCTCTTAGGGAAGAATTGTGACGACGCAAATTTGATTATTCCTGTATGAGGTGCCATGAGCTGTCTGTTTGAGCAGCACATATTATGCCGGATGGTTTTGGTTGGGGATGCTGCCTGGGGCCTATATGACATTGTTGGGGATGCTGCCTGGGGTCTATATGACCATGTTGGGAATGCTGCCTATGGTCTATATGGCAATGTTGGGGATGCTGCCTGTGGTCTATATGACAATATTGGGGATGCTGCCTGAAGTCTATATGACAATGTTAGGGATGCTGCCTGGGGCCTATATGACAATGATGGGGATGCTGCCTAGGGCCTAAATGACAATGTTGGGGATGCTGCCTGGGGCATATATGACAATGTTGTGGATGCTGCCTGGGGCCTATATGACATTGTTGCGGATGCTGCCTATGGTCTATATGACAATGATGATGATGCTGCCTGGGGTCTATTTGACAATGCTGGGGATGCTGCCTGTGGTCTATTTGACAATGTTGGGGATGCTGCCTGGGGTCTATATGACAATATTGGGGATGCTGCCTGGGGTCTATTTGACAATGTTGGGGATGCTGCCTGGGGTCTATATGACAATGTTGGGGATGCTGCCTGGGGCCTACATGACAATGTTGGGGATGCTGCCTGGGGCCTATATGACAATGTTGTGGATGCTGCCTGGGGCCTGTATGACATTGTTTCGGATGCTGCCTATGGTCTATATGACAATGATGGGGATGCTGCCTGGGGTCTATTTGACAATGTTGGGGATGCTGCCTGGGGTCTATATAACAATGATGGGGATGCTGCCTGGGGTCTATTTGACAATGTTGGGGATGCTGCCTGGGGTCTATATGACAATGTTGGGGATGCTGCCTGGGGTCTATATGACAATGTTGGGGATTCTGCTTGGGGTCTTTATGACAATGTTGGGGATGCTGCCTGGGGTCCTCATGACAATGTTGAGGATGCTGCGTGGGGCCTATATGACAATGTTGGGAATGCTGTCTGGGGTCTATATGACGTTGTTGGGGATGCTGCCAAGGGTCTGTATGACAATATTGGGGATGCTGCCTGGAGTCAATATGACAATGTTGGGGATGCTGCCTGGGGTCTATATGACAATGTTGGGAATGCTGCCTGGGGTCTATATGACATTGTTGGGAATGCTTCCTGGTGTCTAAATGACGATATTGGGAATGCTGCCTGGGGTCTATATGACAATGTTGGGAATGCAGCCTGGGGTCTATATGGAAATGTTGGGGATGTTGCTGTGGTCTATATGACAATGTTGAGGATGCTGCTTGGGGTCTATATGACAAACAATGTTGGGGATGTTGCCTGGGGTCTATATGACAATGTTGGGGATGATGCCTGGGGTCTAAATGACATTGTTGGGGATGCTGCCCGGGGACTATAAGACAATATCTAGTAAAAATTTAAGCTCTTTAATTAAGAAGCTCAAACACTTTGTTTATATCAATGTTATTCATTGTAGCCTGATTGTAAAAAAACATTAGGTAACAATCTTGTTCAATTCAATTGAGTATTCTGCTTTATCTTTGACAGTCTGTGAAACGAACAATGATCGTGCAATGCATAAGATGCTTGGCAACTTCTCGTCCCATGGCTGTCGTGCCGACGTATCCTACTGACTCAATTAACAACTATTGAATAGTGACGGAAGAAATCTCCCCACAACGCCCCGTGTCGCTGTTATAATCCTTACCCCTCCCATGCATTAGTAGACAGTAGTGATTCTTTAGACAAAACGAGAGTCAAAAATACTGAACGAGTTTCGATTACGTTGGCTAGTTACTTACTCTAGCTATTCGATGGTATGCCAACCACAGCCTAACCATGGGTTCATTACTTCAACAATTCAACAGGGTTCATACCACAACATAACCGTACCTCAAAGGTGAACATTCATTGAATTTTTTATCACGATCGATCATCAAAAGAGACGTGTTCTAGCGACCGATTTTGATATACTTCCGATTTTCTATTTCAATAACAAGGTGCACATGGTTTTTAATAAGAGATCTGGCGGCATTTGGTTTCCAAGCACTGGTCCGACGTTATGTACACCATCGTAGATTTGAAAGAAAAAAAACACTCCAAACGGACCACTTTAAATTGACTTAGATCCCCAATTTTATTGACAAACATTTTTCACTGCGACACGGAGATATGTAACGTGTTGGTTTCAAGATGGCTCACACCAAAATACAAGCTGTTATCAGAAAGAGAGACGAATATACAGTCTTACGATCGGGATGAAACCCTAACATGCACTTCGATTTTTGCAGACTTCTTTGGAATAAGGCCAAAATCATGAGAAAACTGACGCAAAAAGTAGAAAGCTTCATTTCATAACAGAAAAAGATGAATAACTTGACAGCGGTCGGAGGCCTCTAACGTTCCCCTTTAATTATTTCAACCATGCATTGGTATTTCTACAACGGTTCAACCGTATCCAGACCACAAGCCTATGGTACATTTCAGCCGGCGCACAATAGTTGAAATCGTCCTCCGATGTGGAATCTGATCCTGACATAAATGATTGGGGGGATATCATTTGCTGGGTGATACCTACTAAATAATTTTTATTAGGGTAGTTAATATCGCCCCCTAACCAGACTGTATTCACGATACAAATGATTCTATTTCACAACTGTGTAGTGTAATGTTTTCCGTTCGTGACTCGTGACAAAGAGGTTGCGCGTTCGAGCTCACAGAGAGTCTCGGTTTTTCACTGTGTCAGCATTAGGATACAGACGTCATGACAGCCATGCACCGCTTGCGGTGGGAAGGCAGCCTACTTTGAAGATCATCGATCAAGTGGCTCCACGGCCTGCTTATGTTGGCGAAACCTGGATATGTGTGTCAGGAAAATGTTTGTGTCAGAGCTCGCATGACAGACCACTGACTGTCTGGCTTTCCTACTTCGAGAGCATACTATGCAGCATGTAAATCTTTAACCATGTAGTTTCTGCGCGGTTTTGGTTTAAAATGTACGTGTCTAGCAGTCTGCAATCATTGATGTTCCAGTTCTGTGGCTACTAGAACGTGAAAACTGAAATGGTGTGCTGCGAATCTTAGAAATTTCCCGCGACCTAGCGTTTATCATCGTCATGTTTGATACTTCAACCAGGAACAGATGCTGGTAAGTTATATATATGAATTGATATCAATTATATTCAAGTGTACTGTATATTTATTGTTACCACTTTGCGGAAACTATCCCTCTATCAGCTTACGGTACCGTTTGCTGCTACGCTTTATTCCAATCGTGGACCCAGTAACCCGTATCCTTTGTCCTCCCCACCACCTTTCATGCACAACTGGACTTAAATTCCTATTTTTCCAAGGGCTTCGTAGCGTGAAATGAGCCCCGGCTGGCAGTTGTATCTGAAATACGGTAATTGCGGTTGGGATCTCGACCCTGAGCGATGGCCTGAGGTTTGACCATCAGGGATGGAAGTTTGACCATCAGGGATGGTGTTATGAAGCATCACCTTCATAGCTGGTAAACAAATAGACCTTTCCGTAGTGATAGTCTTGAGCATGAACTTCAGGAAAGATGGTCCGAGGAATAACCTTCATAGCTTTAGACTGAAGTTTGAACTTTAAGGATGGTGGTTTGGAGCATGATCTTGAGAAATGATGATCTGAAAAATGACCTTCTGAGCTGGCGGAATGAAGAATGACCTGCAGAGCTGGCGGAATGAAGAATGACCTGCAGAGCTGGCGGAATGAAGAATGACCTGCAGAGCTGACGGAACGCAGAATGACCTGCAGAGCTGGCGGAATGAAGAATGACCTGCAGAGCTGGCGGAATGAAGAATGACCTTCAGAGCTGGCGGAATGAAGAATGACCTTCAGAGCGGGCGGAATGAAGAATGACCTGCAGAGCTGTCGGAATGAAGAATGACATGCAGAGCTGGCGGAATGAAGAATGACTTTCAGAGCTGTCGGAATGACGAATGACCTTAAGAGCTGGCGGAATGAAGAATGACCTGCAGGAAATGGCCAGATTAAGAATGACCTGCAGGAATGACGGGATGAAGAATGACCTGCAGGAATGACGGGATGAAGAATGACCTGCAGGAATGGCGGTTGGACTCGTTACCAGAATGAATTATCGGCCTTTCTATGAGCACATCGAGCCAAGCTTGACTTAACCAAATGTATTACTCAGGATTTACTGAACACGTTTCATGGGCTCCGATGAAGTAAGACCCATGATTTCACAAGAGTAATTCAATATGAACCAAGATGAACCACTCTCACTAGAGAAACTATTCTCTACGATTGCCCAAAGCGAAGCTGCAAAATCCAACCAAAAGATCAATAACTCGGCAGCAATGATACTTTCGGTCCCACATCACTAATTTCTTGTGGTAGAGTTTTATCTCATGTTTCATCGCTATCGGCCTGATGGCCTTGGGGCCTATCATGAACACACGAACAGACAGGAAAGCAAACAAACAGACGTATCGACATCAGAGTACTATAAATTTCACGGTCAGGAGTCGTGCAAAAAATCTTAGATTTTTTATAACTTCATATTTGAATGCGTTCAAATTATCCCTTAGTATGAATCGTAACAAAGCGTTTCTAATTAAAAGCCAACAGATCACAATTCTATACGCAGGTATTGCTTAGTTCTGTGGGCGTGTTAATCATGGGCCCCGATAATGCCCGTCAAGGTATTCATGAACACATTGAATTAATGAAATACCTCAATTTTAGTTAATATTTCACCAGAACTCTTCAAACCACCCATGCACCTCTGTAATTATTACATGCGTGCCTGAGACCCGTGTATCTCCCCGACCCGTGTATGTGTCCTAGTCCTTCTCGATTTGCTTCTCAACCTCTAATGTAGATCTGAGCCTTGCATATCTTTGACCCTGGTTTCATTGGCTCATTTACAATGCTTTTAAATAGTTCACGCTCGATAACATCATTCCGCTGAAGAAAGTCTTTGGGTTTCGTTCAGGAACAGACGAAGTTGTGAGTGTAAAACTTGAAAATGGCAATTTCCCATTAGTCCAAATTTATACAGGCACCGTTTAATAATATTTTTTTTCTGCGAATTTGGAGCGCACAAAATGGCATTGAAATCTGATTCAAACCAAATGAATCTATAGTAACCAATAGGTGCTTTAAAGATGAACTCTCTTTTTAGAGAGTGTGAAGTTTGATGTCTCAACGGAAAGCTGGTGCGGGCTCAGACCCAAGTGCGTGTCGGTGGGTATCGCTTGTCGGTGGGTATCGAGGGTTTCGGGCGGTGCGTTGGCGCGCTTTTCACTACCGCAGGTAGAAGCCGGGGCGAAGCAACAACAACAACAACAACAACCTAAGTTAATTGTCGACACTGTAGCCCTGGGAGTCTATAGACAGAATAAAATAACCTAAAACAACGCTTGTACCAACTACCCGTGGGAGTATAGAAGCTGTAGCTTCTTCGAAATAGCTGCAGCTTCCATTCTCCTTGCATAGCGGTGATGCTGTGCCCCATGTTATTTTTAGCTTTATTCTAACCTCTCAGCAACTATTTACCCTTGGCAGCAGCTGGTTCAGGCTCCCAGACGTAATTCCAAGCGTCCCTATATACTATGAAGTACAATGCAATCTGAAGGTTTACTCCAAGGCATAGAAAATTTATTCCAGTTTATTCTTCGGCATTTATTTGTACACTCACGGGCAAGTACTGAGTGCCTGGAAAATTGGTGTAATTTATTGTCTATGCCATCGAAATTCAACTGTTTCTGTAGTCATTAACACTCAGCTCTTCTACACCCAGTTGCCGTATTCTCGATACAGCGTTATTATTTTTCAAGCAAAATACCATTTTGGCCTCTCGATGCGCTCATGGAACCAGACTTGCCTTCAACAGATAGGTTTCCTACTTGATTTCTGGATTTCCTACTGAAATAACTCTGTGAGCCTCTCATGTAACTTTATACAGAAAAGTTGCATGCGTGTCCGCGTTCCGTGTATCCCATGTATCAGTTATTATTTTTTCCAGACAGCTAGTCCGCGCTGTTGACGTCATCTCGAATCCACTTATGATTGCGTTCAAAATGAAATGTTTTTTAAAATGAGGCGAGCGGCCATTTACTCATGGGCAGCTGGTGCATGCTCAAACATATGTTGAAAAAAGCGGTCTCCTATGTATCCCCAGCAACAGCTTGTCTAGCCAGAGTCAAACCATTTTGAACGCACGCATGGGGGATAAATAAAATCATTTTCTTTGCATCATGTGGCAGCACCATCAGTCTTAGCATAGGAAATCTTTACTATCCTCCACTGTAACCAAGATACAATGTTTTATTTCTATGTTTAAGAATATCAATCTTGGAGCCATCCTCAAACAGACCCTACGAATAAGGCCTTCAGACCACAGTTCTGATATATGTTGCCGTATTCTTGATACGGCGCTAATATTTTTTCCTGCGGAAATCTCCTTTCGGCCTCTCGATGAGCTCATGAAACCTTGCTCGGTCCTAACGAATATATTTCACTATGGATGTATTGAGGAAAGGGAGGTTTCGAGCACGTATCATGAACACCGTTGAAGTTAGCCCCTCTAGGTCAATGCGTGTAATTGAAGTTGAACCAAGCTCTACTACTGGCGCTCCATGAACTTTTATGGACGATTGTTTGAAGTCAAACAACGAATTCAATCGAAAAATGTCATATAATATGACAGCGGTGATACCTTCGGCCAAGAAAGTATGTGTATTGTATGTATGTTGAAGTTAGCCCGTTAGCCCGTTAACACGTTATGTTTGTTGAAGTTAGCCCGTTAGCCCGTTAACACGTTATGTATGTTGAAGTTAGCCCGTTAGCCCGTTAACCCGTTATGTATGTTGAAGTAAGACCGTTAGCCCGTTAACACGTTATGTATGTTGGAGTTAGCCCGTTAGCCCGTTAACCCGTTATGTATGTTGAAGTTGGCCCGTTAGCCCGTTAAACCGTTAACCCGTTATGTATGTTGAAGTTGGCCGTTAGCCCGTTAAACCGTTATGTATGTTGAAGTTAGCCCGTTATTTCAAGAAAGTAACACCGAAAAATTTCAAATAATTTGATAGAACTGAAACGCACTTCCAAGTTTCAGTTTCCTCAAAATCGGTCCAAAGCCTCGACGCAGTTCATGGACACACGAATACACATATAAACATATCGGCAAACATACAGATGTGACGACATTATCGTATTATAATATAAATGCATTTCTATTCAATTGTGATTTCGTATAAATCATCAAATCGAATTGTGGAAAACCAAGTCTGCTTTTATAAAAAAAATATGAAAGAATCGACCTTCAAAACATTCATGGGTAAAAAAATTGTTCTGATACCTCAGACCGGCTTAGATTAAATCGGAACCAATTAATTGAAATCAAAGTTAATAAACTACATCAGGACGCGCCGGCAGGGTACTCGTTCTGCGGGATGGTGGTCGGATGGAGCCGATTTGGAACGTCTTATGAGGATGGACCAGAAGCAGATCACTAATTGATCATGAACTTTGATTGAATTTCGTTTCAAAATTTTCTTTCAAAATCGCTGTCAAATGAGATTAAACGTTGTATCATGACTACACAGGTACAATATGATCGTGTAACCGGTGATGCTCTCTTTAGGACGGAATTAATCCGACATGTTAACTCCAAACAGAGTCTTTATCAAGAGCCTGCTTGTCCTTCGATCCAAGCAGGAAATAATTTCCGTGATAAACTCGTATATTTGGAGGGCGAAATTGTACCTCTCTAGTCGACAGAAAATGTTTCAAGGTTGCCCACCGCCTGCGATAGCAGTTGTCACGCAGGCGCGGGGAAGTGGCCCTTACCAACGTCATTATGGGGAGAATGGCTCATCAGGGACGGGAATTTGCGGGGCCAACAGTATTACTCGATTTGCATTTCCTCCCCAATTCACACTCCTAAGTGTCAGCTACTGCCCGCTTCTGGTCTGAGGGGGGGGGGGGGACGGTGCAAAGCCACACTGAGGAGATGATGGTAGAGCATAGGCCTATTATAAGTTGTTGATGCTTTTCTTCTCATGGTTCAAGAGGAATGGGCCAAACCTGTTGAATTTCTTCTCATATAGGAAGAAAAAATTTCTTTAGACTGTAGATGAAGAAGGGTTTGTGTATGAAAAATTAAGAAGCTTTGTGAACTTTCCTAATATACTTCTTTAGGGAATGGTCACGTCACCCCTTATGTTTTATCTACTCATGACACCAAAAAGGAGCTTGATGCAAATCTTAGCCGTCAGAATATGTTCTGGCGGAAATAGTCCCGCACGTGATATGTGTATACATATATATATATATATATACATATACATATATAT
>SDVV010042192.1:0-10366 GCA_016164225.1 Gammarus roeselii | reverse complement strand
ATAGCATTAAGCCTTTCGTCTGAAGAATTATTGAAAGAGTATTTAATCGGTGTGCTACTGGCACAGCTGGGCCCCCTTCTAACTAATTCGTATCTTAATAGCAATACATTCGTTAATAACTTTTGGCGTTTTGATTCCTACATCCATAACGAGATCGTAACTATAAATGTAAGTAAATATATCAATAACATTGCTGGGATGTTGGATTCAAACACCTAAACACCGTGCTTGTTGCTCTGATTGTACAATTCACATAAAATTGTAATTTTTTAAACGTTCTGCTGATGACAGAGTGGACGAAGCCTTCGTCTCAAAGGCACTGCCGTCATATGCTCTCAGATCAACACATCAGTTACCTCATTCAATTATACGTGAGAATATTGTTAAAGAGGACGGGTTTCCCGCAAATGGATGCTTATTTTTTTACATACAAACTTTATTCATGTAATGTAAACAAATGAACTACATTTGCAAATATACAAGTGCTTTTTTTCCAATCCTAATCTTCATTATAAGAGAAACTCTCCAGAAATCTTAACCGGTGAGCGTAATTTTCACCGGTATAGGAACACCGTTATCTCATATCTTATCTCGAGAAGCCGAGGGCATATTAAATCTTTAGCCAGGGTCCTCACATCAGTTTTAGGTTGTCAGCTCAGTTTTAGGTTGTCAGCTCAAATGATATTGCCCAGTACATTCATCCGCCGAACTTTCTTCACCGCTTTCTCCGTTCAGGCCTCATTGCGCGGTGACGTGGGATTAATGATGGGCCTATAGAAAACTTTAACGAACGGTGATGAAAGAACGCGAGCTCATGCTGGCTGTTTTAGGAGCTGTCGATGATAGTCCTGCAGTGTTGAATCAATGTTTTTAGGAAACATTTACCTTAGACTAAAAACACATATGCAAGATTATCGTCTCTTCAAGGCCGTTTTTGTTGGAAATGTTTGGACAGGCCAGCCTTCATTTTTAGGGTACCAAATTGCAATGACGGTTTTTTCCTCTTTGATCTGCTATACGGATGTTTGGAAATTGATACTAAACTGGGGTTGACCAAACGATCATTGATACTAAGAGTTTCTAGTGTTAACTGTGACGACAACGGCAGGACATTGCCTTCTTTTTGAAACCAAATTATATTATTTCGTTATTTTTCAAACGATTATTTCTTAAAATAGAATCTACTATTTGTAAAATCGTCACAAATTTCGGTACAAAAACACGCTTGTTTGTGTTAAATTTCTCCGAATAAGAACATATAGTGAACTATACCTCTCAAGACCAGCAAGTGGTTAACATGTGCCGCAGACCTGTTTAGCTGGTCTGCTTAAGTGCCGACTCACTGCTGCTTAACGCTCATGTAGCAACTGCTTGTGATAACACAAGCAGGGCAGAATTACGTTTGACCATCTGTCGAGTCATTTCTACATGCAGGGATTTTCGTAACAAGAATTTCTCGATTTTGACTTCACGTGGTTCAACAATTTGGAAAACTCTTATCCATTATTCGGTCAGTTTTCAAAAACGGGCTGAGCGAGGACGTGCTGGAATCGGAAAAATAGTGCACGCGAGGGTCCGGGCCGAACTGTTAAAGAATTGATTGAACTTTGCCTTATTCAGAAATTTGTCCCATTCAGAAATTCCACCTTGAGAAGAAATGTCAAAGTGATTTTATATAAATGGGGTCAGTGAAATTTTGATTTTAAATATTAAAAAATAGTTTTTTTTCACTTTCTGTATAAGACCGGCCATCTCGGTGGAAAATTTCCATCATATTTAAAAATTATTCCCTATACACGTTTCCGGTCAGTTTTTGCGACAGCAGCCATGCAATGTTCGATTGTAAAAAAGGGTTTAAATCATTACTAGAAGTAAAATAGTTTATAGGATATTATTGAGCTTACTACCACACGCGTAACGCACTGATGCTCCACGAAACATGTTCAGCAGACCAGATTTAAAACAAGATCTATTCGTTAAGCAGTCTAGACTGGGTTTGTTACAAAGATGTGTTGCTTCATGGCTCGCGCGCGGCATCACCCGCAGTTTCGGGCAAATTCTCGAAGCTGTTCCAGACTCACTTTCAGTTCGAACCGGCTCATCCTGGCACTGATGTCAACATTTGTGTTTTGCTACACATATGACGACTCCTGCCATTCACTTTCTTTGCTAAAAAAACTTTTAAACTTTTCCTCTCACTGCTTGCCTGACTGGTTTGTGGGAACAGTTTGTTGACGGTATTTACATGTATCTAATTTCAGGTTTAACTACTGAGCTTGCCACTGATACAGATTATTTCAAACAGTGCTGTATGCAAATTTGTATTAACTAATAGATGGAATGAATCTGTGTTATTGATTAAAGTAGAATTTGTATTGCAGTCAATAAAAAAATTATTTCATTTTTTTTTCAGTTTTGATGGAGAAAGTTTTATGGCAACACATCATTTTCCATTGAGTTGGACAGCTCAGAATGACATCAATGCTGTCAGCGCCATTGAGTTGGACAACTCAGAGTGACATCAATGCTGCCAACGCCATTGAGTAGGAAAACTCACTCTGACATCAATGCTGCCAGCGCCATTGAGTTAGACAACTCAGTATGACATCAATGCTTCCAGCGCCATCGAGTTGGACAACTCAGTATGACATCAATGCTGCCAGCGCCATTGAGTTGGAAAACTCAGTATGACATCAATGCTGCCAGCGCCATTGAGTTGGACAACTCACTATGACATCAATGCTACCAGCGTCATTGAGTTGGACAACTCACTATGACATTAATGCTGCCAGCGCCATTGAGTTGGAAACTCAGTATGACATCAATGCTGCCAGCGTCATTGAGTTGGACAACTCAGTATGAAATCAATGCTGCTAGCACCATTGAGTTGGACAACTCAGTATGACATCAATGCTGCCAGCGCCATTGAGTTGGACAACTCAGTATGACATCAATGCTGCCAGCGCCATTGAGTTGGACAACTCAGTATGCCATCAAACCTGCCAGCATCATTGAGTTGGACAACTCAGTATGACATCAATGCTGCCAGCGCTATTGATTTGGAAACTCAGTATGACATCAATGCTGCCAGCGCCATTGAGTTGGACAACTCAGTATGCCATCAATGCTGCCAGCGCTATTGAGTTGGACAACTCAGTATGACATCAATGCTGCCAGCACCATTGAGTTGGACAACTCAGTATGACATCAATGCTGCCAGCGCCATCGAGTTGGACAACTCAGTATTACATCAATGCTGCCAGTGCCATTGAGTTGGACGACTCAGTATGAAATCAATGCTGCCAGCGCCATTGAGTTGGACAACTCCGTATGACATCAATGCTGCCAGCGCTATTGAGTTGGAAACTCAGTATGACATCAATGCTGCCAGCGTCATTGAGTTGGACAACTCAGTATGACATCAATGCTGCCAGTGCCATTGAGTTGGACAACTCAGTATGACATCAATGCTGCCAGCGCCATTGAGTTGGACAACTCAGTATGACATCAATGCTGCCAGCGCCATTGAGTTGGACAACTCAGTATGACATCAATGCTGCCAGCACCTTGCCAATGCAACTAATCAAAACAATCTTTTAAGAATGAAACAAGATGATGTTTGTTCTGTGAAAAAAGTTGTCGCCTGGAAACAAATAACTTCGTTGAGTCATAATCCGATGACGTGGTGACCTTTAGAGTCTGCTTCTCTGACTGAGAGAAAGTCGCTGATCTTGTTTCGAGGGCGTCTTGGCACAGAGCTCTCATCCAATAGAGTCTGTCAGAAATGGTTCTGCACTGACATCCAACGTGACATGTCAAATACTGCACTGACAAAAAGTAAGTAAAATGACTCTGTAAACACTGTTGATACCAGCTCATTCTTCTTAAACACCGACCCTGTAAACACCAGCTCATTCTTCTTAAACACCGACCCTGTAAACACCAGCTCATTCTTCTTAAACACCGACTCTGTAAATACCAGCTCATTCTTCTCAAACACCGACCCTGTAAACACCAGCTCATTCTTCTTAAACACCGACTCTGTAAATACCAGCTCATTCTTCTTAAACACCGACCCTGTAAACACCAGCTCATTCTTCTTAAACACCGACTCTGTAAATACCAGCTCATTCTTCTTAAACACCGACCCTGTAAACACCAGCTCATTCTTCTTAAACACCGACTCTGTAAATACAAGCTCATTCTTCTTAAACACCGACCCTGTAAACACCAGCTCATTCTTCTTAAACACCGACCCTGTAAATACCAGCTCATTCCTCTTAAACACCGACCCTGTAAACACCAGCTCATTCCTCTTAAACACCGACTCTGTAAATACCAGCTCATTCCTCTTAAACACCGACCCTGTAAACACCAGCTCATTCCTCTTAAACACCGACTCTGTAAATACCAGCTCATTCCTCTTAAACACCGACCCTGTAAACACCAGCTCATTCCTCTTAAACACCGACTCTGTAAATACCAGCTAATTCCTCTTAAAAACAGACTGTGAACACCAGCTCATTCCTCTTAAACACCGACTCTGTAAACACCAGCTCATTCCTCTTAAACAACGACGCTGTAAACTCCAGCTCATTCCTCTTAAACACCGACTCTGTAAATACCAGCTCATTCCTCTTAAAAACAGCCTGTGAACACCAGCTCATTCCTCTTCAATACCGACTCTGTAAACACCAGCTCATTCCTGAACCTAACTTGCCTCGGCCAACTTTAACCTGCTCTCTCGGGCAAAGTTCGGTCAGGCGATACGAAAAGAACGAATTAAAAGAGATGCGTTGAATCTTATACGACATACAATCGAGCAGCAACTTTTTAACCCCAGTCATTCCTAGTTGAACAACCACCTGTAAATAATGCGAGGGACTGTCAACACCAGATTCAATGAATTACTTACATCACATGTAACAGATATTGCTTATTTAAATTATTTTTTAGGAATTTAATGGATTTTGTCAATTTTTTTATTACTGCGGCTCGATACCAACAACCCACATATAATCACAAATAATATCTAAACAATTTTACATTAGAACCGTTAATTTTAAAACTTTAAAATCTGAAACATTAATTTTTCGTAAATCATTTAATTTTTTGATGTTTACACAGGAATGTTCCTTTACTCAGATTCTGAGAACGAACGCATCATAGGTCAAGTATGCGATTATTGAACAGGTGATATGTAGAATCTTGCTACCGTATCCACCGCGTGTCGTAGAAGGCGACTTAAAGGGCACTCCGTAGCCGGAAGTAGAATCGTGCTACCGTAACCGATGCGTGCCGTAAAAGGCTACTAAAAGGGGCAGAGCGAAGGGGCTAAGAATCCCGTCCTCTGCAAAACCCTTCCTCAAAAACAGCAAGACGAGCGGGGGTATTGTTAGGGTCACTGAATGTGCGTGGCTGTAGTACGAATGAGGTAAAGAAGAGAGAAATTGGTGAGATGTTTGTGAGGAGGAAGTATGATGTGTTGGCACTGAGGGAGACGAAATTGAAAGGAAAGGGCGAATGTGAGTTTGGTGTGGTAAGTGGAAGAAAGTCTGGTGTGGAGGAAGGTAGGCACGAGAAGGTGTGGTCCTTATAATGAGTGATTGGTTGGCTCGTAGCGCTACCAAATGGAAGGAGGTGTCCTCAAGGTTGATGTGGGTGAAAGTTAAGTTAGGCGTAGAAAGATGGGCATTTGTGAGAGCTTACGGACCTGGCAGCGAGAGGAGTGAAGAGGAGAGGGAGCAATTCTGGACTGACCTGTAGTTGTAGTTGTAGTTGTAGTGGGTGACCTTAATGCGAGAGTTGGAGATGTAGTGGTGGAGAATGTGATAGGAAGGTATGGCGTTCCCGGTAAAAATGACAGTGGAGAAAACCTAATAGGTCTGTGTATGGAGCAGGAGTTGGTGGTCGGGAACAGTTTGTTTAGGAAGCGAAATATCCAGAAGTACACATGGGTAAGGATGGCCCGTGGTGCAGTGGTGGAGAGAGCACTGATGGATTTTGTGCTGATATCGAGGAGAGTGGTGGGGTTGCTGTTGGATGTGCGGGTGTTGAGAGAGGAGGGTGGAGGGAGTGTCTGACCATCTGCTGGTGGAAGATAGATTAAGAGTGGAGCAGAAATGGAAGGGCAACAAACGAGTGGGAGGAGGAAGAGAGGTAGTGATAGTGAGTGGACTGAATGTGAGAAGTAGAGCCGAGGAGTTCCAGCAGGCGTTGAGGAAAGAATATGACAACGTGAGAAGACAGGACTTGAGAGATGTGGAGAACGAATTGGAGACGTTAAGGGATGCGTTGCTGAGATGGGCAAAGAAGGTGTGTGGTGCGAGCCGTGTGGGCGGGTGCAGAAGGAAGGGTTGCTAGTGGTGGAACGAGGAGGACAAACTGGCGGTGGCACGGAAAATAGGAGCATTTGATGAGTGGTTGTAGGTGAAGTAGGTGAAGGCTTATGGAAGCTTCAAAGAGAGGAGAAACGAGGTGAAGCGAATGGTGAGGAGAGCCAAAAGGGACGCTGATGCCTGGTGCGGTAGAAGGTTGTGCCAGAATTTTGAGGAGAACAAAAAGATGTTCTGGAAGGAGGTGAAGAGGGTAAGAAAGGGAGAGACCGGAAAGGAGGAAGTGATGAAAGATGGAAACGGCCAGTTGTTGTTGGAAAGGGTGATGTACGGAAGAGATGGGCCGAGTATTTTGATGGGTTGTTAAATTTCGAGGATGACAGAGAGGCTGACATTGTAGCTGTCGGTGGTAGTTCTCGGATGCCAATTTTGGGAGAAAGACTGCAGGAGGCGGTGGAGGTGATAAAAGCAAAGAAAGCCCCTGGTTTGGATGGCGTTGCGACCGAGTGCCTGAAGAAGGGTGGAGTAACGATTGTCGAATGGTTGGTGAGGTAACTGAACTTATGTATTGTGGCAGGCGTGGTACCGATTGAGGGGTGCAGTGTCTGCATTGTTCCGATTTATAAGGGAAAAGGAGATAAAAATGAATGCTGCAACTCGAGAGGTATCAGTCTGTTATGTGTGTTTTGTAAGTTGTACGGGAGAGTACTGATCAAAAGGATTAGAGACTGTACGGACTCGTAATCGGAGAGGAATAGTGTGGCTTTAGGAGTGGTAGAGGGAGTGCTGCTCAGATTTCTTGCAGTGAGACAGGTCTGTGCTAAAGAAAGGATGTGTTCTGGGCCTTCATGGATCTGGAGAAGGCATACGACAGGATTGACAGGGAAGCGCTGTGGAGGGTGTTGCATTTGTATAGAGTGGGCGGACATCTGTTGAAAGCGGTGCAGAGTTTCTATGTTGGGAACCGAGCACGTGTCAGAGTGGGAAGCGAGGTGAGTGATTGGTTCACAGTGAAAGTGGTACTGAGACAAGACTGCGTGATGTCTCACTGGCTGTTCAATCTCGATATGGATGGAGTGGTCTGGGAGGTGAACGCGAGTATGCTGGGTTGTGGCTTGGGACTGTTGGAAGCTAATGGGCGGAGTTGGCTGTTGAGCTAGTTGCTGTTTGCTGATAATACGGCCCTGGTTGCGGGTTCAGAGGCGAAGCTATGTAGGCTAGTGTCTGAGTTTGGTAGAGTGTGTAAGAGGAGGAAGCTTCGAGTGAACGTGGGTAAGAGTATAGTAACGAGATGCTCGAAAACTGTTGATGCGAGCAAAATTAGTTTCCCCTTAATGGGAGAGCTCTTGGAGGAAGTTCAGTGTTTTAAGTATCTCGGCTTCCATGTGAAGATAACTGAACTTGTGGCAACTGAAGTGGAGACGCAAGTGAAGGAGCGGTGTAAAGTGTTGGGTGCGTGAGCTGTAGGACGTTGGGGATGGAAGCAAAGAGAGGGCTGTATGAGGGTGTTGTTGTCCCAACTGTGCTCTACGGAGCTGAGACTTGGGAGGTGAAAGCAGAGGAGAGAAAAAGGTTGAATGTTTTCGAGATGAAATGTTTGAAAGGCATGACTGGAGTAACGCTGAGAGACCGGATCACCAACGACGTGGTTCGAATCAAAACAGGTATGGTAAAGAAGTTGGAGGACAGAGTGGATTCGCGTGTTCTGAGATGGTTCGGGCACACGGAGAGGATGGACGAACGGAGATTGGGGAAAAGGGTGATGAATGCGGAGGCGAGTGGTCGCAGGCCAAGAGGTAGGCCGAAGCTTGGGTGGATGGATGGTGTGAAGCAGGCATCAGGAAGGAGAGACATGAATGTGGAAGTAGCAAGAGAGCGTGCAATGAAGAGGCGTGCTATGATGTGCTTTCCCGCCCTTGGCATCCCGTTGTTGGGATGGTCGTGGGTGGGGGGGGGGGCTGTCCATTATGACGCGGCGGGGGTAAACCAGTGAAAACTGTCGGGCCCCGCTGCTGACAACTAATCCACGGACTGCACTCGTATCCTGGAGTGCATGTTGCGTGGTTACCGGCTGGGCCCTTTAGCACATAAGGGCTAAGTTGTGTGAGTGTGAGCGTATGAGGGTGAGAGGTGCGCCTTGCCGTCGGCCAACCCCCTTTCTGGGGGATGCGGCCTAGTGTCTGTAATGATATGTAGAAGTGTACTAACCACAAGGCTCACTTAATAGTATTCCTAACACCCTTACATGTTGTCAACATACTTCACACATCGGCTTAAATGCATCATGTGGTCATTCATTTGAACACAGGGAAAATTTGTTGCATTATAGTGGTAATTTGTTGCATTATTGTGGTAATTTGTTGCATTATAGTGGTAATTTGTGGTATTATAGTGGTAAT
The DNA here is from genome assembly GCA_016164225.1 of Gammarus roeselii. Taxonomy (NCBI): domain Eukaryota; kingdom Metazoa; phylum Arthropoda; class Malacostraca; order Amphipoda; family Gammaridae; genus Gammarus; species Gammarus roeselii. The sequence goes on along the minus strand of SDVV010042192.1, from coordinate 1,632 downwards.
TTGTTCCATTATAGTGGTAATTTGTTGCATTATAGTAGAATTTGTTGCAGTATAGTGGTATTTTGTTGCATTATAGTGGTAATCGTTGCATTATAGTGGTAATTGTTGCATTATAGTGGTAATTTGTTGCATTATAGTGGTAATTTGTTGCAGTATAGTGGTAATACGTTGAATTATAGTGGTAATTGTTGCATTATAGTGGTAATTTGTTGCATTATAGTGGTAATTTGTTGCATTATAGTGGTAATTTGTTGCATTATAGTGGTAATTGTTGCATTATAGTGGTAATTGTTGCATTATAGTAGTAATTGTTGCATTATAGTGGTAATTTGTTGCATTATAGTGGTAATTGTTGCATTATAGTGGTAATTTGTTGCATTATAGTGGTAATTGTTGCATTATAGTAGTAATTGTTGCATTATAGTGGTAATTTGTTGCATTATAGTGGTAATTTGTTGCATTATAGTGGTAATTTGTTGCAGAATAGTGGTAATACGTTGCATTATAGTGGTAATTGTTGCATTATAGTGGTAATTTGTTGCATTATAGTGGTAATTTGTTACATTATAGTGGTAATTTGTTGCATTATAGCGGTAATTTGTTGCATTATAGCGGTAATTTGTTGTAGAGTGCTTAGCGTTTTGGAATCGTATGATTGCGTCGCAGAATCGATTCTTGGAGAGGATTGATATTTTTTCAATGGTGATTTCACTCTTTTCGTTTAAGTTTTTTTCTAAATTGACTCGCAAGATTTCATTTAGAGTGACATGATTCATTAATTAAATGACAGTGAATCAACTGTTGATTCATAAATTAGTTTTCAGACGTACTGACATGACCAGCCAATTGAAAGGGAGTTAAGCGTTGATCCCATATTACCCCCGCTAGAATTAAAGGGAGTTAACCGTTGATCCCCATATTACCCCGCCAGAATTAAAGAGAGTTAATCGTTGATCTTAAATTACCCCGCTAGAATTAAAGGGGGTCAACCATTGATCCATATTACCCTGCTAAAATTAAAGAGAGTTAATCGTTGATCCCCATATTACCCCGCTAGAATTAGAGGAAGTAAATCGTTGATCCCCATATTACCCCGTTAGAATTTCGATAAACTTACTTGGCCAGTCTAATGTACTTTCGGTGTCTACAGCAGCAAGTCGAGCCATCAAGATTAAAAAAATGTGAGTCGGTCATGAATGCTCGTTTGCATTTTTTTTGAGTCAGTAACATATTGGTTCTTTTGACATTATAACTAACCTGCTGTCAACTGACCCCAAAAAAATGCTACCACCTTCTATCGGAGATTGGTATATAAATTCACCTTTTAGGAGATTGATGTACAATACAAGGTTGCCATTATGCAGGCAATCATTCTGCTTTTGTATTCCTTTTCAGTGATTTGAGTCACAAAAATTTGATGTCAATCTTGTTGTAATAAACTTTAAAGCTGTACATAGAACAGCATAAAACAGTTACAGTAAAATCTGATGCTCAGCTCCTACACGTCACCAAGGGAAGCGTTGAGCTGTTAGATCACACCAAGCCAGCATCGTCAGTTCCTACACGTCACCAAGGGAAGCGTTGAGCTGTGAGATCACACCAAGCCAGCATCGTCAGTTCCTACACGTCACC
>SDVV010042191.1:0-10366 GCA_016164225.1 Gammarus roeselii | reverse complement strand
AGTGGCAGAGGGCATAGGACGACACTCCTCTGCACAATGCAGGGTGAGTGGCAGAGTGCATATGACGACACTAATCTGCACATTGCAGTGTGAGTGGTAGAGTGTATAGGAGGACACTCCTCTGCACAGTGCATCGTGAGTCGCAGCGTGCCTCGGACGACACTCCTCTGCACAATGCAGGGTGAGTGGAAGAGTTCATAGGATGACACTCATCTGCACATTGCAGTGTGAGTGTCAGAGGGCATAGGACGACACTCCTCTGCACAGTGCAGCGTGAGTTGCAGAGTGCATAGAACGACACTCCTCTGCACAATGTAGTGTGATTGGCAGAGTGCATAGGACGACACTCTTCTGCACAATGCAGTGTGAGTTGCAGAGTGCATAGGACGACACTCCTCTGTACAATGCAGTTGTAGTGGCAGATTGCATAGGACGACACTCCTCTGCTCAATGCAGTGTGAGTGGCAGAGTGTACCGGACGACACTTCTCTAAACAATGCAGTTGTAGGGGCAGAGTGCAAAGGACGACACTCCTCTGCAAAATGCAGTGTGAGTGGCAGAGTGCATAGGACGACACTCCTCTGCACAATGCAGTTGTAGCGGCAGAGTGCATAGGACGACACTTCTCTGCACAATGCAGTGTGAGTGACAGAGTGCATAGGACGGCACCCCTCCGCACAATGCAGTTGTAGTGGCCGAGTGCATAGAACGACGCTCCTCTGCGCAATGCAGTGTGAGTGGCAGGAATAGTTAGTTTAGGACGGGAAGAGTAGTGGTTGCCACTCATGAACAATAGTTAATTGGGTTGTGAAGTGATCAGATCTGTTCTTCCAGATGCGACATTCGCTTGCTGAAGATGAATCAGTGGTATAAGGTATAGTTATAACATTTTGGATCGTTTTTGAGAAACATTTTGTACCCGTGTATGCATAACTATATGTTTCTCATTTTTTTGGCTCTCAAAGTCAAACTCTTCGCTGCGAAGAATAAAAAGTAAACACCATTTTGCCTTCGAAGCTACATGATAATGTTTGAATTAAGTTAACCTTTGATCTCCGATGACTTCACTTCTTGATTGATAAAACAGATCATCATAGTGACTTCGCTCGAATTAGTTCTTAAGTAATGCATTCAAATTTAATAAAATTATTTTCCCTTCATTACTTTTGAGGCACTGAGCTGCTAGTGTTAGCTCTTGAAGTGCGAGACTGAGGATAAACCGATCGTCGTTGTCACTGTGTAGCACGGGAGAATCACGATTTTGGAGTGGGAAGCTTTCTAAATGTGGAGGACTCCAAAGAGCGTGGCACACAAAAATGTATGTGCTAACGAATATCTATGTGCGCTGCAGAAGTCATGACTGTTCAAACATTATCTCGTAATTATACTATCTAGAGATGACTGTGTTTTATTTTTATCCATCCGGACAATAAATTCAGTGAAAGGCATATCTAGGCGACGACCGAATGGTGTATTGACTTTCCTATGGTACTAGGGTCAGTCCGCATGTGAAAACTGCAGAGATGATTGAATATGCGGGTTATCTAAGCAAACAGATGCAACGTCGATTCGATTTATTTAAGGTACATTTGCCTAACCCAACTCACGATAACGAAGAATCAGTCTTAGCGTAACACTAAACAATAGAGGCTACGTCAAGGACATTAAGTCATTACCATGCATTTGTTATTGGGTATTGCACGCGTCACTCAGGCAGTCGAATATTTGTGAATGACTGATACTTCTGGCGGACAACGAACTTTGCTTTGTAGCTATCGAACTGCCATCACAGGGCAACATGCTCATGTTGATCCCAACAGAAGATCAGTCAAATGACTCGATTACTTTGCTCTGACCACAGCCATTGTCAATACTATTAGGCGTGTGTATGCAGTGGATACTCACCCATATCGATTGCCGCAGTCCATGCAGAGCTCTCATTACGAGCGCTTTTTTCAGTGCAGGAGTGGATACCGCCACTTAATCGACAAACTGGCTGTTCAAAGACAATACATAAACAGAACTGTTCTTTTCAATTCATGACAAATTGTTCACTACTCGGCTAGCAGATTTCATTCAAACACAAACATGTGTTGACAGTCAGAAAATGGAATAACTTTATTCATATGCGTGTCATTGCGAATTAGTTTCTTTGTTTGTGAGCGAGGCGCATGTAATACGCTTCTCTGAACTGTGAAACTTTGCATATGTTATGCATGAAGTTATCTAAGAACTATGCCTCCCATATGATTTCGACGGTTTCTTTTTATTTTGAAGCCGAACGAAGAAATGGATGAAATGGATTGATCAGCGGATCGGATGTTTTTATTTGGTTACCCATGTAGAGTTGTTTTCGGAACCGTACAGGAAGATATTGGAATTTCAGAATAATATTTTTTTACGTGTTTTTTTCGAAATTTATTGATGTACAACTCAGAACAATCATTGAACATTGTACTGTCTGGGAATTGTATATCGATTTTTATGTTCGCTTCTAATTTTAATTAATCATCGTTGTACAATTGATGAGGTGTGCGAGTTTCTCAATTTCAGTCAGGTCGTCAACGATTAAATGTTAATAAAATCTTTTCTCTGTAAGTCCCTCTTTCTATAGCACTCCAATCTAGTAGTAATATGGATGTTACCATGCAGTTGGCAACTGAACCACGATGCTTGACAGCCCTGAAACATCAATTGATGATTCTATTTGTGTGTCTGTATTGCGACTACGAGCACGACGGTGGCATCGTAACCGGCCTCGCCAGCTGCAAAACCTGACCAGCGTGTGTACAAACTTCACATTAACAAAGGTCTATATTCTCTGATGAACGGAACTTGATCAAGTCAGACATTTCGATTCGCGGTATTGTATTATTTGGTTTATTAAAATTAGTGAATAATATTTTTTGTTACGATTGGGGTGACAACGGAAGACCTTATTAAACGCTGGAACACATTGTGTAGGTTTATTTGCAATGATTGGCTTAGGCCCAGTAGGAAGTTCTGCCAAGACAAGACTGGCTGGACCCCTACAGTCCCTTCACAATAACGGGCCTCATCGTTCATAGTTACGTGCATATCTAGCAACATTTATGTATAGAACCCTGCTTCCTTCCAACGACCGGCTAAGGCGACTAACTTGCTAGGCCCGTGATATTAAGTGGTGCGGAATTCACCGCAGCTAAGTCGTAATATCTTTCATTGCCCATGCCTTCGTGTCCATGCTGATGGAGCTCTCTGAGTCTTTTCTCAACAACATGAAACTAATTACCGTTGCTTTTATAGATTCTAATGATGTAGTGCAGAATAGATCATAAAGGAAAAGTCAAAGGTATTAAACAATTAGTTATGATACTTTATTAGTACGATAGTCTTTGATTGTGAGAAGCTAAATCCAGGCTCGTGATTTGGAATTAGCACATGATTGTATAAAAAAACAGAGTAGTTATTTTCATACATGCATTTAAAACAGTGTTTCGAAGGGGCTACTGATAGGACAATCAAACGATAGTTTGCCATGTATTAAGTTTGCACCAATTCTCAAAGACTGTTGTTGACAAGTGCGATACAGAATGTTCTGCAACATGCATCCTTTTACGGGAAAGATTTATTAACACACAAGTTTTTTTTTCATATCAGAAGATGATGTTTAATTCGAAATAGCTCTCGCTGACAAAGGTATTGGACATATCGTCTGCCTCTAAGCAGAAATCAATGGAATCTCTGACTTTCAGTAATCGAATTTTTCTATACGTGGTCTGAATGTCATTAGATTGTATTTAGGATACATCGAAGAGCAGCAATTTTGCTAATAATACCGATGCAACGGTCTAATAATACCGTTGCATTGGTGGCAAGATTGTTCGAGAGAGGAATTGCAATCCCTAACACCTTTCTCCACTTCTGATAGACCAGATCAATGCCAAGTACAAAATTTAGCTTATCGACTAGCATCAAGTCGAGATACTAGATTTGAGACACTCGTTCCAATACTTTGCCGATGAAGAAACATTTGCCAGTTGTGGATGATGTCGATGAGTAACAGGCATCAATGATGTTATTCTCGCATGTGCAAAGAGTCTGTTACCTGCTAAACTCGTGGGAAGATTTAATAGAAAAGAATCAATGTTAACAACTTCATGGTAGAAGATGTCCGATTGGGCATGAAGGACAGTATCGTCACCAACTGATTTTGGCAATACGTTTAATTTCTTTATCATTGTAGATTGAACAATCTGATCCCTCAGAGACGAATAATTGTCACCGGTGAGCAAGCGCTTCTCCAAACACCGTAGGCTTGCAACTGCGCTAACAAAGTATCATCAGCAACTTTTACAAATGTCTTAAGAATGGCAACGAATAGATGATCACTCTACGTTTGTACTATACATTGGGTATACATTGAGAGGCGAGCATGGACGTGGATGGAAAAAATAAATCATAGTCATATCTTTATGACGGTCATAGTTAATCAATTGGTACACGACATATTCACTGATACACAGTATTTCTTTATCGACGAAACATGTACGGCTGTTGTAGGTATAAAGAAAAAACTGAAAAAATGTGATCGTTGGACAGAAAATATCCACAGAATAAATTCTGTTGGCAGAAGAACAATAACTTAAATTGGAAGGATTACATAAATGGAAAGGGAATGTAGGACAGAAAAGTGGGAGTCACGTACAGGCTCGTAGTGGCTCTGCGTGAGAGTGTGTCAATGACTGTCACTCACAGAATCAACGTTGCTCTACGTGAGAGTTTGTCTGCGAGTTTCACGCACATGTCCATCAAAGCTCTGCGTGAGAGGAGTCGGTGGATGTAACCCGCAGACCGATCCCAACCCACTGCCTGGGCGCGTGTCAGTGAGTGCCACGCACATGTCTATCACTGCTCTCTTCACAAAATCATGATAGTAAATGTCACTAACAACAATTTTTGGTTAGTTCAATTGTTAGCAGAAAATAGGCTGCATAGGACTGTCATGAATGCAAGTTTATGACAAACCTTTTTCACTTCTAAGCCCTTGGCTCTCTCGTTCAGAAACGGGATGGACGTTTTGTGGCAGGACACGGTCACAATGACGTGACAGAGGAAATCAGTGAAAACCGTCGGGCCAAGCTGCTAACATTGACCTTCCACAAAACTGGCGGTGACAGAGTTAAGTGCAAATGATAGTACACGTGAGCGATAGAACTCATGACTTGACAAATACGATCTCCTTATTAGTCTGTTTAGATAATGCTCAGGTCATTCTTCAGTTATTCCGATAGTAAATGCAGTAAAAGGCATATCTAGAGAGCGACCGAATAGTGGGTTGACTTTCTCATGGTGTAAGGTCTCATCCGTAAGAAAACACTGCAATGGTGATTGGATGCTTGGGTTATCTTCACAAGCAGTTGAAATAACGATTCTAGTCAATATAACATTTATTTGTCTTGTGCAGTTCAGTATATTGATGAGCTAGTCTTATTGCTTAATTGAAATCTAAAGGCTACATCAAAACGGTTAGATCATTATCATGCTTTACCTACCACCGAGGCAGCCGAACATTTACTGAGAGGGTGAAACTTCTGGCGGACAATGAACTGTGCTTTGTTACCAGAGGATAGCATACTGTTCTCAATCACAACAGAAGATCTCTTTACCTACCACCAAGAGTAGTGTATATAACCGCGAAAACGCAAATGCGAAGGAATTAGATAGGTGATAATTAGGGGGCGCGAAAACGCGAATGCGAAGGAATTAGATCGGCGATAATTAGGTACCGCGAGAATTGCCCTGGAAATAAGTACCGCGAGAATCGCCCTGTGAAGGAATTAGATAGGCGATAATTAGGTGATACAAGAATGTCCCTGTGAAGGAATTAGATAGGCGATAATTAGGTGATACAAGAATTGCCCTGTGAAGGAATTAGATAGGTGATAATTAGTGACTCCATGTATGCTTTGTGAAGGAATTAGATACGCGATAATTAGTGACTCCATATATGCTTTTGTGAAGGAATTAGATGGGCGATAATTAGGGACCGCGAGAATTGCCCTGTGAAGGAATTAGATGGGCGATAATTAGGGACCGCGAGAATTGCCCTGTGAAGGAATTAAATAGGCGATAATTAGGGAGGCTTAAGAATTGCCCTGTGAAGGAATTAGATAGGCAATAATTGGGGACTACATATATGCCTCGTGAATGATTTAGATATAGGATGACTAGTTCTTTGAACCTTGTATCGAATATATTTTGTTAGGATGTATGTTATTTGTTAATGTGTCCGACTTAGTCGCTGTATATCTCGGACATTGTAGTTTTAAGTTAAGACAAATTGATCTTGTGGTCAAGTTAGTTACTGATGATACATAAAGATATCAGGAACGCAAGTTTTTTATGAGTCGGCCGATGTATTTGTTGGGATGTATGTTTTTTGTTATTGTGACCGACTTAGTCTCTGTATATCTTGGACATTGTAGTTAGATGTTTATTTTCTTCTATTCTGGTCAAGTGAGTTACTTACGGTACATAGAGACTGCCCGTGACGGTTGGGGGAAGAGGGGAGGGCTTGAACGGAGTCAGGTGGTGTCCAAACCACAAATGGTACTTAGCTTGATAACCTTTTTATGTCAACTGTCACACAATGATCTTATCTCGAGATTTATGATCCTCCTGGAGAATTGTTTTTCTTACGATATCTTATCTTACGATTGCTTAAAGATGTATGTTATTAGGTCTTGTCAACGCTATATAAGATTGTACTGGAATATTTCGCACGGTATAATATATATTACTTTATTTGTTATTGAATGACTCATTTGAATAAAAAAAAATTCTGCTCAATCCTGAATTGTTAGGATATTCGATATGGTTATGCAAGAAATATTGGTATATATTAGAAGAGCATAGCTAGTTGTGCTTTATTTGACTCATTTTCGGAGGTTGTTTTAGTGGTGTTTTAGCGGTGTGATGCTTGATGTTATATGTAGGCTATGAACATTTACAGATTACAACACGTTCATGTCGATGTGCTTTCATATTTTTTCACGCTAAAGTGTCCTCGGGTGGTTGTATTTCTGTGGATTATCGATGCGACTGCAATCCTAATTATCTTCGTATTTGTTTTACGGTATTATTTCACATGAGTGTTTACTGTTTTGCTACCCTTAGCTGCTGGTCTGAGGCCTCGGACATGCAAGCATCATACTGTAACACGATGGTTGCAAGCAAATGATCTCACTCGGGTATTCGTTGGTCGTTTAACTTTTTTTCATTAGTCCCAGCAGTCATTTATTTGTTTCATAGTACAAATTATTTTTGTTCGGGTTCTTGGAGAAGTCCATGTATTCAGACAGAGACGATTACCGCATTTTTTCCGTGTCAATATCAGGATTAACCTTTAAACTGGAGACTCATGCCAGGCTCATTATTAGTTATATCCAGGATGGGCTTTGCTTGATGTTGTTCAGAGACGATGGGTGAATCAGGTGCAAGTTATGTCTGAAGTTTTATACGTGACTGGAATAGGTCTAGAAATTTGTTATAGATTTGAATGGCATCGTGGTATAGAATAGCGTTATTCTCATGTTCTCAGAGTTAAATGTCAGATATTTCGGAGGAATGTATGTTTAAGAGGTGCATGTCTTGGTATCTTATACACATTTCTTGTTTGGTTGGTTTCATGCTAGTTCATTCTCATTCATCACGTTTTTAATGAATGTTCTGGGTATGGTAGAGAATTAATCTTATTGCTTTGTTTTATTTCGTGAGTTTTAGTATAGCTCTTTCAGTTTTGTAGGATCTCTGTTGAATTTCCATCTTCAATGCAATCTGTTGGTTATTTACACAATTTAGGATATATTACGTTTGTGTCTACAATATAGAACATTATTTCAGGACTAATTTAGTTTCATTTTGTTCATTTATAGTGATTTATATATCTTCTTACATCCTGATACAGTTATTATAGATATAGAACAGACGATTCATTACAAATTTGGTCTTGCTGTTGGGGTACTGTATATTTATTGTGCGACCATTCTTCAATATTTAGGAGGAGTTAGAGAGACTCTTAGGCAAGAAGCTCATTCTGTTTATGCTTGTTTGTGTAAATGGACTGATTTATTAGGATGGGTACCATAATGTAGAACAATTTTTATGTGAATGATAGCAGAGTAGAGAACCTTATTTAGCTATTTTATATATGTTCCTGATGTTCTGTTTTTTTTCCACGAGAATCATAGGATTGTATGTTTAAGAGTTGCAAGTTCATTATGCATCTTTATGGAATTTTCGTTATTGATCCCCCGCAATTGTATACTGTATCATTTAGAAGACGATTTACTGAATGGAGGGGTCCTAGACCATTTATGGTTTGGCTACCTTTCACCTAATGAGATATATTTATCTACGATTGCTGAGGGAGCTGTATACAACTTAAAATTAGCTTAATATCTACCACATTTTCAACGTAAGCCAGGAAACATTTTAGTGCATTTCAATGCTAGTTCAATCGAGTTAAATTTAGGATATTGCAAACAAAGATTTATTAGATATATTATTTGTATTGATAATAGATTTTGACATAATTATATATACATAAATATACATGGGATTTCATTTTAAGAAAACATAACTTTTTCACAATGAAATTTCAATGTGAGCAGCTCGTCGAAACATAAGTAATGACTTCAACCACCCTTCTCTTGTGTTATCTTGATTCTTGGTACCAGTGACAGTCTGTGGGTTCTTTATCAATGACGATTTTTTATTCCTCACTTGAAGCTGTCAACTCGTCATATCGGTGTAGGATATATCAACTGGGTATGGTTTTTTCTCTGATCTATTGGTGTTCTAGACTAACGCCCTTAGTACTCATTTTAGGTAAACGTCTACCTTTGGGAGAAGTGTATGCAACATTTGCAATCCTATCCTTGTAACCAAGCTTTACATATAGTCTTCAGCGAGCTTTTCATAGACGCCAATTTTTTTAATTACTGTTTCATGTTTATGACATCGAATCGTTTCAGGTTTCTTCTTGCTGTTGCCCAAATTTCCATTAATTATAATCCCGCAGATTTTCGAAATATACATAATTCTTCTAGCACTCAAACGTTTGAGACATGATTCTCTCTCCTCGTGTTTCATTTCCAATAATTTTGAAACAAAATCAGATATACATTTGATCGTATTATGCAATTTTTCACTTCTTATACTTGTCACCCTTTCATTCCCTCATTTAATATTTCGGTTTCCTTCAACGTTTGTAGATTTTTCTTCACATGACATATCCTCGATATCACTGTCACTGTTATCCATTCCACTGAGAGTATCCTACGTTTTCCCCTTATTTTCATTATTTTCAATTTCGGCTGAGGTCTGGGTATACTAACCCATTTCAGCCAATCTTTATACATTCCACGTTTGGTTGTTACCGGCATCGCACATTCTGTACTACCTGAACCATGTTGACCGTCGTCTATAACATTAGATTGGAAACCCAAGTCCGGTTAATTATGTTCTATCAATGCGCTCATTGCATCCTATGAGCTTATATTTCCTCGTTCATTTCTAAGAATATCATATTCAAGATAATGGTGTCCTTTGAGATGGCGCCAAAACCCGTATGTGGAGCTTGATTTGCTTAATTTTATCTCCGCATGGCAAATAACACATACCCCCGTGTTCTCCTTTTTGGTAAAATACTTCCATATCGTACTGGGCAACATCTTTCTTCCCTGAAAGTGGACCGCTATCTGAATGAGTACAGATATGAGTCCATTTTTATATATACTTTGTTTACATGCATATATACAGGGTCGTTAGCGTCACTATGTCGGCACATGTGCCGACACATGTGTCGACACAATTCATATATACAGCGTCGTTAGCGTCACTGTGTCGGCACATGTGCCGATACATGTGTCGACACAATGCATATATACAGGGTTGTTTACGTCACAGTGTCGACACCAGGTTGGTATTTTCATACATTTTATGCAAAAGGGTTACCATACACTGCCGGATGCATTAATTCCTCCCCAACCTAACCTAACCCATAGAACAACATCCCTTGCTGTTGATACAAGATATTTCATGTGCATCAGCTTCATGTTATGTAATGTTGAAAGATGTAATCATCCTATCCTAACCTAAACTAACTCATGTTCGGTTTTTCAGTCAATGTTTTATACGTTGCATAATACATAACTCCACTTTTTTCTACATTTTGATCAATCCTTTGCAGTTTGATACACACACATCCAATTCTGATCTAGTAAATCATCAAAAAACCTAACCTAACCTATCTTATGTATGATATTCAGTCACTGTTTTATACAATGCATAACAAATATCTCCACTTGACTCTATATTTTGA
>SDVV010042190.1:0-10366 GCA_016164225.1 Gammarus roeselii | reverse complement strand
TATATATTTCTAGGCAATGTGTCCGGGAAGTAGCTTTCTTTTCGATCCCAAATAAAATTAAAAGTTATCTTCGTATTTTGCCGTGCAAATTGGGAAAATGAGGGCAAATAGGGTGCCTTCCGGTTAAATTAAACGAATTTACTTAGAATTCACAATTCATCCTGAATGTACCTACATCTCCCCTCAATCAATCACATCGTCCATTTCACCCCATAACCAGTCAACAAGGGGTCGGTCTGCACGCAGGCCCGGACGATCGGTACGACGGATAAGCTCACTTCGCTGAAATATCTGCCACCTAAGGATTAGATATTGCATTTCACCGTGAATTCTTCACCATTTCTAGGGAAATGAGGGATGATAGAGTATTTTCTCTCCCAATCGGCCCTTTTTGATCACATATGTAAGTTTTTGTGTTACAGGAGAAGGGCTTATCCCCCTCTGCGACGAGGCACATGCGCTGCTTCTCACCTAACATATTCATTGCGCCTTGTGCCTGTTATTGCTTGAATTTTATCAAATACGCTTGAATCACCAACAACAAATTTATTGCGAAATGTGCTTATATATAAGTAGAAGTCAAGTATTTTTAGTTAGTTAAAAAATGAACAAGTTTAATATTTTTAGGGGTTTCACGTAAACACCCAGGATGCAATAACTGGCCAGACTACTGAATATGTGTTCATAACGAACTATAAATGTAGTTAACTCCATTTGTACGCCAGCTTCGTGGTCGTGGGCACGCTAACCAACTAAAAGCAGACGCTAATCAGCTTCCTGTGCACGCTAACAAACTGAAGGCGCACGCTAATCAGCTTCCTGTGCACGCTAACAAACTGAAGGCGCACGCTAATCAGCTTCCTGTGCACGCTAACAAACTGAAGGCGCACGCTAATCAGCTTCCTGTGCACGCTAACAAACTGAAGGCGCACGCTAATCAGCTTCCTGTGCACGCTAACAAACTGAAGGCGCACGCTAATCAGCTTCCTGTGCACGCTAACAAACTGAAGGCGCACGCTAATCAGCTTCCTGTGCACGCTAACAAACTGAAGGCGCACGCTAATCAGCTTCCTGTGCACGCTAACAAACTGAAGGCGCACGCTAATCAGCTTCCTGTGCACGCTAACAAACTGAAGGCGCACGCTAATCAGCTTCCTGTGCACGCTAACAAACTGAAGGCGCACGCTAATCAGCTTCCTGTGCACGCTAACAAACTGAAGGCGCACGCTAATCAGCTTCCTGTGCACGCTAACAAACTGAAGGCGCACGCTAATCAGCTTCTTGTGCACGCTAACAAACTGAAGGCGCACGCTAATGAGATCTTGCTCCAAATGTTGCCAACTAGCCTGGACCTCATTAACATTAATATACGCCTGTCCACTGGAATACTAAATAAAATATAAGTATATTTCGGTCAATAAATCATTGAATCCAATATGATTGAATTACATTTAATATCCATGATTCTGTGAACTGTTGCATTACGTCCATCATTGCTCAATTGCTTATAAAACTAGTGTTCGACTGGAGCTCGTTGGGTCAGCATCTAATTGTGTGGGCCCCTGTATCATGTGTAAGCTAGGCCTGACCTGGCACCGGTGTTGGACCCGAGGCAGACGGAAAACACAAGAGCAGTGGCTCAGAGGCCGAAGGAGGTGATGAGGACGGCTCGGCCGGCAGTGGTGGAGAAACAAGTAACACCAATTCCAGCAAAAATGAAATCTCCGCGAGTAAATTTGCTTCGATCACTCTCAAGGATAAGAGAAGTGCTGATGTGGTGGTGAGCACTGAATTGTGGTGGTGAGCACTGTACTGTGGTGGTGAGCACTGTACTGTGGTGGTGAGCACTACTGTGATGGTGAGCACTGTACCTTTACTGTGTGGTGAGCACTGTACTGTGGTGGTGAGCACTGTACTGTGGTGGTGAGCACTCTACTGGGGTAGCGAGCACTCTACTGTGGTGGTGAGCACTGTATTGTGGTGCTGAGCACTGTACTGTGGTGGTGAGTACTCTACTAGGATAGCGAGCACTGTACTGTGGTGGTGAGCACTGTACTGTGGTGGTGAGCACTGTACTGTGGTGGTGAGCACTGTACTGTGGTGGTGAGCACTGTACTGTGGTGGTGAGCACTGTACTGTGGAAGTGAGCACTGTACTATGGTGTTGAGCACTCTTCTGGGGTAGCGAGCACTGTACTGTGGTGGTGAACATGATTGTGGTGGTGAGCACTGTACTGTGGTGGTGAGCACTCTACTTGGGTAGCGAGCACTGTACTGTGGTGGTGAGCACTGTACTGTGGAGGTGAGCACTGTACTGTGGTGGTGAGCTCTGTACTGTGGTGGTGAGCACTGTGCTGTGGTGGTGAGCACTCTACTGGGGTAGCGAGCACTGTACTGTGGTGGTGAGCACTGTACTGCGCTGGTGAGCACTGTACGGTGCAGTTGAGCACTGTACTGTGGTGGTGAGCGCTCTACTGGGGTTGCGAGCACTGTACTGTAGTGAAGTGCTGATGTGGTGGTGAGCACTGTACTTTGGTGATGAGCACTGTACTGTGGTGAAGTGCTGATGTGGTGGTGAGCACTGTACTTTGGTGATGAGCACTGTACTGAGGTGAAGTGCTGATGTGGTGGTGAGCACTGTACTTTGGTGATGAGCACTGTACTGAGGTGATGAGCACTGTACTGCGCTGGTGAGCACTGTACTGTGCTGGTGAGCACTGTTCTGTGGTGGTGAGCACTGTACTGTGGTGAAGTGCTGATGTGGTGGTGAGCACTGTACTGTGGTGGTGAGCACTGTACTGAGGTGATGAGCACTGTACTGCGCTGGTGAGCACTGTACTGTGCTGGTGAGCACTGTACTGTGGTGGTGAGCACTCTACAGGGGTAGCGAGCACTGTACTGTGGTGGTGAGCACTGTACTGTGGTGAAGTGCTGATGTGGTGGTGAGCACTGTACTGTGGTTCGTCGCAAGTAGAGTCACTCAAGATCGGAAAATAACCATAAAAAAAACTAATCGACGTCTGCAAAGTGGGTGAGCTGAGAACAGCGTTGAAGAAGCTGCAACAAATTGCGAAAGCGACACTGGCTGCCTGCAAACCGGATGTTGTCGCCACAATCGATGGCAACCCAAGGACAGCCAATACCATAATGGACAAAATTTATGAGGTAATGCAAACCTGCAACCTCTCTAAGCTGCCTACTTTTCTACCAGGATCAGATGTGAGTAGAATGATCCCAGAAGGCAAGGTGAGGAAATTAAACAGCAAAACGGAGTCCAACTGCCTCAAAATTGAAAAACGCATGGACAAACTCGAGGGACTACTTGAACAGGCAGTGCGCAGGATAAGAGAAGAAAATGTGGCAGACAAGAGGAGCATACTGAAACATCAGCAGAAGGCAATGCGAGAGAAGATATCTCGCCATTGAGAGGAGATTTAAAATCCGTCGAGGAATCCATTACTCGATTTGAAGCAGTAGCGTCCATTGCCTACAGGAGTGCAATTATACCAAAGGCACCCTTGAACTCGACCAAAACCACTCCTGGGCAAACTCCAGACAAGAAACTCTGCATCACTCAATCTGTCACCCCACCACCACCCACTCAACCTGCCACCCCACCACCTCCCACTCAACCTGCCACCCCACCACCTCTACCTCAACCTGCCACCCCACCACCTCCTATTCAACCTGTCAACCCATATCTGAGCCTCATATCACCCAACCGGCAAAGCCAACACAGCCTCTCGCCACTGGAACTCACGCCACTCATACTCTAAAGCCAACGACTGAACGATTCGATTCGGCCTTTTGGCTGCTTTGGGTAGATACGGAACTGCATAAGGCAACCGACCCAACAAAGGAGCCTCTCTCAACAAAGGCCCCTGATAAGCAGGGGATGGAGGTCAAAAAGCCCGCTCCACGCAAACAAGACGTAGCCGGAGTGTCTGGTGCTAACTGCATCGGTAACGAAGCGACTTGGAAGGGGGGAAATATCAGAAAGTCGAACGTAAAAGAAAACGAATTAAACACCTCGTTGGAACAGGTCGAATGACATCAGAAGGCATCTTTCCTTTATAACGAAGCAGCATATATATGTCCATCTATGAGGACATCACTCGTGAACAGATTTTGAGTGAGATGAAGAGACTAACCGGAGATGGCAGCGACACAGTAGAGAAGCTCAACCGTCTCGGCAAGTTTAGTGCCTTCAGAGTCAGTGCAAGCTACAAGGAAGTTAGGCGCCTCAAATCACCGGATGTGTGGCCTGCAGGCGCTCGCATCCGGAAGTTCTACGAGAGCAAGAAAAGCTTGGAGCCTCCAAATGAAATCAGGGAAACGATTTTCTTGAAACCAAATGCAAACTTCTCTGTGAAATCTCCGTCTGGTCACCTTTAACTGTAATGGGTTTAAAAGGGCAGAAAGCGTTGTGAAACAGCTGTGAACGAATAGTGATATATGTGCTTTGCAGGAGGCATGGCTGTTCAAGATGAGCTCCCGATTAGTCTATCTAGAGATGGCAACATCCATTTCTTCTCCATATCTTCAATCAATTCAGAGAAGAAGATACTTAGAGGACGCCCGTTTGGTGGACTAACCTTCTTGTGGTCTGATAGATTGAGTCCATTTATAAATATTGAGCAGTACAATGATGATAGGATACTTGGGCTATCTCTGAATGTAGAGGGAATATAAATGTGTATATGCCTTATGCAGCTAAACATAATGTGGATTTAGTAACTATGTATAATGGGAAGTAAGAGGCCATCCTTCGCGGATAAGGACATGATCATGTTTGTGCTATGAGAGATTTTAGTTGCCACCCAGGCAGCCGCATATTTAATGAATGGCAGATACTTCATGCAGATAATGATCTAAATTTTGTGGACGGTCATGTTACTCCGGGATACACGCACTCATGTTAATCACAACGGGAGAACAGTAAAATAGTTAGATCACTTAGCCCTTACCCCAGCAATAGCCAACAATATTACTAGAGTGTTTGTGGGGAACTACACGCCTCTGTCTGATCACTTGCCGCTCCATGCAGAGCTCTCATTACACACACTCTCTGTAATGGTTAATGGGGATACAGCCACACAGTCCATTAACTGGCAGTACTTATCAATCCGCTCGGGAGCTTGCCACCAGAGGTGCTACAGATTCATACTGCAGCTGACAGAGACAAGCTAGACGTGCTCTACGAGTGTACAGTATATGTTTGGCGGCTCAGATGGCTGGCAGAGATGCAAATGGAGAGCGAACACCAAGAAGAAGGCACAGGACAGCAGGGTGGAACAGGCATGTGGCTGACTTACACGAGGCAAGCAATGCAGTCTACACCCGATGAGTGATGCTGGCCAACCCCCCGAGCATGGATAGTTCTGTTTCTCAATCTGTTAATGGCATAACAGGGCCGAAACATATTGCTGATATTTGGCGCGACCATTTTCATGGTATCATGAACAGTGTCAACAATGACACTGACTTGATTACCTTCCTGAGCTACTAATGGATGTTGTTGTAAAACCTATCACAAAATCGGTAACTACAGACCAATATCAATTGCTACTGCTGCATCAAAGTTACTAGAAATAGTTATCCAGTACAGGCTTGGCGACTGTCTGAAAACAACGCCCAACCAATTTGGGTTCAAGCCTCAGCATGGAACGGAAATGGCTATCTTCACATTAAAGCAGACGATTAATTACATTGTCAGTGTTGAAAAAACTTATTGAGAAGGGGCGCCATTTCACATTGCCAAGCTACTAAAGTATTGGTACCAGCAGCAGGAATGTGTAATACGATGGGGAAACACATTGTCAAATAGGTTTCGAACAACTAATGGTATAAGGCAAGGAGGCCTACTCTCGCCTGTCCTTCTCAATGTGTATGTAGATAGCTTACTTGACCGACTATCTCTTAGCCGTGTTGGGTGTCACATTGACGGTTGCTGTGTTAACGCGATTAGCTATGCAGACGACATGGTCCTTCTTACCCCACATGCCGATGCTCTTCAGACGGTGATAAATACATTCGAGACTGAGGCCGCGAAACTAGAAATCGAGTACAATACCAGTTAATCATTGTGTATGCTAGTTAAGCCACCCAACCAGAGGTTCCAGTACAGAACGGACGGGGTATTTAGCGGGACCCCGCTTTAGTACGTGGACAGTTTACCTTACTTGGGGCATTGATAACAAATAACCGGTGTGATAATTACGATATCACTAAACAACACCGGAAGTTAAATGCGGTCGGCAACCAACTAATAAGAAAATGCAGTTTCTGTACAACGGATGTTAAGCTGCTGCTTTTTAAAACGTACTTTTGTCCCATATACTGTAACTCATTATGACGTAAATTTACCAGGGGTACTATGAACAAACTGCGAATAGCATACAATGACATATTCAGGAGACTGGTGGGTGTCCCAAGTAGAACGATTGCGAGCCTAGTATTTGCAGAATATGATGTTGATTGCCTGAAAGTACGGGCAAGAAAAAGTGCATACAGCCTCCAGGAACGAATTGAAAACTCGAATAATCCTTTCCTGGCGGCAGTATGTAACAGTGAGGGATACGAACTATCTACTCTCAAAGAAAGATGGGACAGAATACTGCATGTACAGGAAGATCCCGATATTAATAGGAATAATGTTTGACTATTACCCATTACATGCGGGCGGCTGCCATGTTGAGATGCGACCCCGAGGATGTTCACTGATAGGTGGCTCTCTACTAAGCCTCTAGAACATTGCTTTTTGCGTACATACTCATGTGGGAAGGGGACATAGAGGTATTTTAAGCACGCTTACCTTAAAATAAATCTGTGAATTGTTGTCGTGTATTCCAATCTTTATCTGGCTCCACGTGTGCATGTTTTTTGGACGATATTTTTTTCAGGTATAGGTAGAAATGTTTTTCTGTTGAACTTGTTTTCCTTTTGTAACCATTATTGTACCATCGAGGGCCTCAATAAAGATTATTATTATTGCTATTATTATTATTATTATTATTATTATTATTATTATTATTATCATTACTATTATGATTATTATTACATCGCGTTCACCGTACATGCACGTGAGATTCCTACATACTCATCGTAAGACCAGTGTCCATGGGACTGGTGAAGGAGGTATACTATGCTACAGCATTAGTTCGAGCCCAGGGAAACCCTCCCTTCCATTGAAACATTCCTCACACCTTGATGCCCATCGACCGATTCACTCGATCACCTCCCATCTTACTATCACATAACATCATTAAGGAGTCTGTAGTGACACCCCGAGATCACACAGCTAGCCGAGTACCTTCATTATTGGCCTCTCTGTGAGGAAATTAGGTAATCATATCTCAAAATTTCAAACGTTCTTGCAAAAACAAGTATGTCATTTCTAAAGTTACTATCAAACCTAACTTGGCGACAAGATGCACACTGTGGTGACAGTTATTCTTGAAGTTCATTAAAATGTAATTTAAACCTGTTTCTAGACGAAGGAAATAAAATATTTGATAATGATAAGAAACTTGTTTCTACAGCATTGCGGTTCTTTAACATTCCTGACCGAATGTAATATCGTCAAACAATGTTTTTCAGTTGAATGTCCGTCTCAGTTCTCCATTTCCTTCTTTCAATCTTCAAGTCTCTCTGCTGCCGACACGAGCCCTGAGAGGTTGTCTACAGCCGACGCTTTCTCTGTCTTCCTCTTTGGTGTTACCTCAGAGTAAAGTGGACCATGACAGACGCAATCCGGAACTGCGATGCTGGACTTTGTCCCAGACTGCCAGAGATACGTTTCGGTCCAAACTGGTAAATCAGAACCAGAAGAAGAAATGGAGAACAAGATTCCACGTTACGAATTTGTATAACTGATTTTAGAATTGGATTTTTCTGGTCACAATATCCAAACAGGAATCGAGGATCTGATGATTGTTTAGAGTAAAATTATGATAAAGCAAATTGCAAAAGAACATTTTCGAGCCACATACTTATGAATTCATGTTTATTTAACCCAAGCAAATTAATTTCCTTGATATTTGAAGTTGACTCAAAAAGGATTGTTTGTCATGGAGCAAAACAGGTTTTTGCTTACGACGCAGGGTTTTAATATTTTAAAATAAATCTGAATTTTGTATTTCATGTACGTTTGGTCTAGAAAGAAATAAGAATACATATTTCGTTAATTTTTTCCCCATCGACTGAATAAAAATGGAGCCGATGGGTTGACACCAATGAGGAGCCTGAAAGAGAGACAGATGCTCTACGATGAGAGACACAACTGCTCTACGATGAGAGACAGCTGCTCTACGAGGAGAGAGCCAGCTGCTCTACGATGCCTCTGAGACTGAACCGTTGAAGCAATAGAAAGGATCCGAAAGTAATAGTGAACTGCTGAAAACATTTTGTTTTGCTATAGTCAATGGTCCTTACGTGTATTGCTTAGGCAATATGGAAGAAAGCAGGCACGCTCATCAAATCTGAACCTCAGACTGCAAGACTTGGTTTGATTTTAATTACCAAAAACTGGGCCTATCATGTCAAATTTCGAAATGTTGATTCTTTTCAACAACAAAAAAAATCCGAAACAATAAACAGTTTTTATTTATTTCATTACAATAGTAAAGGAACATCTACTAAAGTTCACAGAACTCTAAATAGAATGGGCCAAATGAACATGAAACGTGTTTATCCAGTGAGCAGAAAAGTGCCCTTGATCAAGACGCGGCGTCCAAGATGCAGTAACGCCAAAGACTGTCGCCCATGACGTTAAAGACTGCGTTGCCTACGTGCAACGTGACTGTCGCCTGCGAGCACCCATGACTGGCTCACGTGCACCCAAGGCTGCTTCGCCAACGGGCCCCCAGGAATGTCTTGACTACGGCACCCATGACTGAATGACCTACGTGCGTTTTTTTTTTTATGTTTGATCAAGCGGAAACTATTTATTTTGCAAAAGAAAAACAGGTTTCAAAACCAAGCTGCTTTTTGACGCTTTAAGTAACATAGAAACTATAAGGTTCTTCCATTTTATTAAAATGACTTTGAATTGCTTCTCGCTCAATCATCAATAATTTCTAAGCCCCCCCCCCTTTATTTTAAGAAAGGAAGAAGAGATGAAGTCTGACAAATGAGTCCTTCCTACGCGAATGGGGCACTTGATGCAGTCCCCTTGTGTTCCTATTCATCGAGTGCCCTTAAACTGGCAAATGCAATATTTTTTATGAAAAAAATGAGCTAAAACTGATCAAGTGGTATCTGCGGTGACCTTGTTACTTAGTGAAGAATTTTTTCCCTCCCTGCAGCTCATTTCACAATCAACACTGATTTGAAATTAGCATATATATACATAAAAAAATCCATGCATGAATTATCTTGCAGCTTGTTATGAAAAAAACACGGTTGAATGACGTGGCTATTAACTGTAGGACACAGGTTCATCCACCACAGTAAACAGATGTCTCCTAGCTAACATCCTGCACCCCCGCCTACATCTTACAACCGCACACCCTCCCCGTGCATCTCTGTCGATCCTATCATAGGCCTTTCCCATTCCAAGAAGGCCCACATCCTTTCCTTTCGTAAGGACCTTCTCGCAGACTTGTCCCACTGCCAAACACTGTCATGCAATCCCTCTAGCAATCCTAATACCACACTGTAATAATACCACACTGTAATAATATCACATTGTAATAATACCACACTGTAATAATACCACACTGTAATAATACCACACTGTAATAATACCACACTGTAATAATATCACACTGTAATAACACCACACTGTAATAATACCACACTGTAATAATATCACACTGTAATAATACCACACTGAAATAACACCACACTGTAATAATACCACACTGTAATAATACCACACTGTAATAATACCACACTGTAATAATACCACACTGTAATAATACCACACTGTAATAATACCAAACTGTAATAATACCACACTCTACTATTTGAAAGTGATGGGCCCCACGTTAAATTTTGGACATCAGCGGATGTGGATGTGTATGCAGACCACAATTTAGATATCCGTTGATACGGATGCAATTATTAAATATGTCATTCGCGAGAATGCAAGAATATCACTATATTATTACTAAATGATAATATAAAGCGAATTACAAAAGTATGAGATATTTGATAAATCCCTTTTCCTTGATCATTATACAGTTAGTGTATCACGTGTCCGATTAATTGTGGGAATTATACAAATTGTTTGAATAGATATCTCCCTCTTATGATCAGAATAGCCTGCAAGAGAAGAGCAATGAAAGATAATACTGCATTTCTAATGGAATGTGACTTCCACCGCTATCTAGGCTCCCGTCTTGCGTTAGAGAATTAGGTTTTAT
>SDVV010042189.1:0-10366 GCA_016164225.1 Gammarus roeselii | reverse complement strand
GTGTAAGTATGCACACTGTTACAGTGCCACAAAAATCATCACACCGGTTTGTGTACGAACATATACAAATTCAAATATATTTTTTTCTTGTTTGTTTGTTATGACAGTGTTCTCTAACTTACTTAGACACACCAATACCGTCACACTCTTTGTTGTTAAATTAATTGGGCTGTGTGTTTGAACTATAATAGTCATACTAATTACTATGCAAAAGATTCCAAGGTCAAATAGCAACACCTAATCTCATTAGGATATACTGCATACTTATTGTGCACCTCAAACCTACCTTGATAGCTCTTCCGTCGTGATTCGTTAGGGAGCTCAATGTTCCACAAGAATAACACACCAATCGTGAACGAGGTAACTTTCTAAGTTGATTTTAGAACTGGGAACCGTCATGCAAAGCCCCTCATTCGTGTATCCGCTCTCATGCAGAGAGTTGTGATGTCCCAGTTACTTTAGACAATTTCGCCGTACTAACTAGCACCTCATATCAGAAAAACTTGAAATAGTTACCAATTGATTCAAAGTTCCGTTTAGTTTTGCTGTTTCCTACAACCATTCTTAATTGTATTTATATCTCTTTCCAGCAGTTGATAATGACGTAGGGGCCGAACTGTTCAGTTTTAGGAACACTATATTTTGCAATATTTCTAAACAATGAGCTTAAAGTTTCGAAATTTACCGTAGCTCACATGTTTTTTATTTAGGATCTTCCTAAGTGGAGCCAGCGTTTTTATTGGTTTTGTTAGAACACAAGCGCTCACATATCAGGTCGACAGTCAAGTCACGACGGGTTGATGCCGGTGATGTCTTGTTTCGACAGCAGTTCACGAGACCATCCAACTCGGGGGCGGTCCAGTATCGACAGTCTGGGTGCGAGCCTATCATCGCCGATTGGTGGTCAAGTATTGGCAGTGTGGACTCAAGACCCCCAAAGTCGTTCTGGGCAAGTATCAGCAGAGTAGACTCAGAACCCTCAAAGAATTGCCGTGCTGTGCATCAGGTATTGAAGCCGAGTAGCTGTCCAGTTTCGACAGGCAGGGCACGAGACCACCTATGCCAAGTTCGGTCCAGTATCGACTGGCTGGACGTAACTCGACCAACCGCCCTTTTGCCTTCGAGACATTCCCTCCGCCGCCGCCGTTAATCTACGCAGCTGTCTCGCGCAGTTCCGATTTACTATAAATTTATGCCCGAACTTCAGAGGACGCAATATAAACAAGAAATATGGTCTTGGTAATTGAACACCGGTTGGAGAGCAGGGTCGGCACCCACACGGTACGGTTGTGGGCAATTCACAGTAACATTTTCTTCAAAATGTGGACTTTCTACGGACCTCGGAAATCCGAAATTTTCCCAATTGTATGTAAAAGACAGCAAATGCATTTGATCGACTCCATTCCTCGAGATTAATACGTAAAATGTTCAAAACTATTTAGCAAGAAGTATTTTAGTGCCCTTTAGGTTGAGGTGCATGTGACAAACATTGCCTGACTGCAGTGTTTGTGTATTGAGAGATCGCTGACTCAGTGTTTTTTTCCTTTTGTTGTGGCGATGTAGAGATTGGATGTGAGTGTAAGTACATATATTCGTGATCGGCCTTGCCTCTGAGCTTCCCAAACTCCCCTCTCAGGCAATTCCTGCGAAATAATTTGAATTTTGGTCTTACTGCGCCCATGAGCGGCCATCGAGTGCAATGGAGCATTCCTTTGCTGAATTTTATTTCATATATTTTCTGTGTTTTTTTTTCTCACAAGTCTCTCTTATTTACGCCCATAGAGTAGTGCTTCCTGAACCTGGTAACATTTTTCGATATTTGAAGAAAGTGCAATCATTGTTTTGGGGGCAGAACGAGTCTCTGTCGTGGGTACAGAATTAATCATTGTTGTGAATGTTGAACAGATGATGTGTTAAAGCAGAGCGGATCATCGGTACGAGTACGGAACTTATCATAATCACTAGTGCAGCACAAGAGCAAGAAAAAAATTGTTGATGTACTGGTAGGTTCGTGAACAGTAGAAAACGCTCCATTCGATGTAACAAGTGCGAACGCTGTTCCCATCTCACTTGCATGGATTTAACATGTGAAAAACCGATAAACTTCCGATCTGGCTTTGTAATGTCTGTCGAGACCGGCCAGTGAGGGCGAATGAGCAGCGTGAGCCTGTGTTGCTGCATATTATGAATTACTTATCAGGATGTCGCCGATGGATGAAAATCCTGGCCAATATCACAAAAAGGCATTTTACCAATTTCAGATGCTATTGGGATGCTGGTAAGAGAGACAAGAGCAGCGGAGACCCCATTCTTGGGGCAAGCTGATGGTCGATTTCATGAAACTAAGGTCAGTCGACAGGTCAAAAAAATTATGGACGCTTATAATTTACTCGACCACAAGCGTAGACCAGTGTAAGCTAGTAGCAAAATAGACAGAAGCGAAGAGGAGAGAATCAATGTCGAGAAATGTGATAGATGCAGTTTAAATTCTCATTCTCGTAGTATTACGGTATCTGTTTCACCGGAGCTTTTTTTGCATTGTAATTGCATTTATTCCGAAGCTTTTTTCACTGGCGATACTGTTTTAATCCTTGAAATGGAACTTTTGTGTGTGATATTTTTTTCCCTGGTTTAATAATGGAAGAAGCAAGATCGGTAGATTTTTCCACTAGCAGTTTGATCACCGCCGTTAGGAATTGGAGTCACGATATGCTTCTAAGTTGATATAATTTTCTTGCATTATGGTCTTGTTGACATTCGAAGCTTGGAATGGATACAATTCATTACTGAATTTATCTAATATGCTGATGGAACACCCACTAATATGAACATATTTATGTTTTCGAGGCATAGTTATTGAACGGGAGTTGAGTGCAGTAACAGTGGCCAATACGAACCACACTTGTGATTCGATAGAGAATTCAGATGAACGCTATTGTCCAATCTGTTTTTTTTGTCGAATGATGTAGTTATCCTTATTGTTTACAGTAATAATATTTATCTCTTTCCTCGTTCGTAGTATAGCGTAATGTATTTAGTAAAATTATTATTGAAGTAAGTTTGTTCATTAGATCAAATCAAGCCGGTAACATTGTTCCTCATTCGAACATAAGTCATTTGTGGGATTATGTCATTCCTTGCAGAGGGGAAGGGCGGCTGTGGTACGAGGCTACGGGAGGAGGAGCTGAAGGGAGTGGGTTCAGGAATTATGAAAACTTGTGAAGAATTTGGGGAGGATTTGGGGTTTCTTGGAGACGGGGGCTGAGGGATCGGATCAGCCTGACGAGGAGAGTGTCTGCGGAGGTGGAGGTTGATGGGGGAGAGGAGCTCATAGAGGATGGGGACTGGATAAGGATAGAGCTGGGGTGATGGATATAACGAGTTCTCTAGTGGGGGCGAACAGGGAGAGTTGGTCCAAATGGGCATAACGACTGGATGGGGGAACATGACTGGGCAGCTGGGGATGAAGTTATATGGGAAGATGCGGGTTGGGAAGGTAAGACCTATGAAGGCTGAGGATGTAAGGGCCAAGAGGAAAAGAGGGATGCGAGTGAAGTGAGGCAAGGTAAGGCAAGGTAGGTCGAGGGTGTAGGAAAAATAGTTGTTGGGGAAAAGTGGTGTAGGAGTAACCTGGTTGAAGAAGGAGGCAGGAAAAGGGGCTGAAACTGAGCGAGAAGTGAGGCTAATATTGCTACGGAAAGAAAGGGGCCAAAAAGAGGAGAGGGGCTGCGGGAGGCGAGAGGCAGCAGGAAGAGGAGGGGTGTTATGGAATGGGACAAGATGAGGAAGAAGAGAGGGCGAGGAGAAACGCTGTGGGAGGAGGAAGGCTGAGAAGAGAGGCTGCTAAAGATGTGAAGCAGGGGAGGAGAAAGGCTTGTGTAGTGAATGGCTGGGGATTATGAGGATTGGGGTTGAGGAGGCAAGATGAGGAGAGGGACCGGAGGAAGAGTCTACTTTCAGTAGGTTAGGTTGGAGAATGATGTGTTTGTGGAGGGAGAGAGTTTAGTAAGCGATGATATGATGTATTGCATGACGAGTCGCTGGTGAGGGAGCAACTCGATTAATTTTGACGTTCGCACAATCGATTGAATATTTCCTACTGAATAACTAGGAAGGGTAGCTATTGTCGGAAAGAATAATGATATTTTCAAATGTTTCAACCTTACTTGGATCATGTTTCAGTAATACTTCACCACTTCGATTCCAAATTAAAAATCACTGACTCAAAATTATTTCGTGAATAATAAATATCGTCAATTCATTATGTCAGAGTATCGATATTCATAAATCTTTGACGTCGCTAGTGTCAAATAATGAGTTGATATTCGCTTATGGAAGTTCAATTAGAATATTTTGTTTTACATCGCCACCACTTTCACGATTTATTAGAATACACGTGAGGTAACGTATGCACAGACAGAATCCACGTATATTGAAGCATCTGTCTGCAATGAATAAGTCCACTGACAGAGATATCTCACAGATCTAATAGACATAGAAGCCTTCCGGTTGATTGGAAGGGCTAAAAAATATCAATCGATTTTATGGTGGAATCTGAAAAGAGTCATGTTATACCATATCAATCAGTCTCTCTTTTGTGTTCTGCAGGACCTTGGAAATACTGATTAAAGCAGGAATAACATGTCAACTGAATAACAAATATTTTATTCAGGGATAGTCCACATTGATTGAGATCTAAATTTTACTCTCTTTAATTGGTTTCTATAAAAACAGAAAATATATTATGAATAACAGAATGCAGTATATTTATTTAACCCAATTAACGGTCAAAGAAAAACAGTGATTGCTCAAGTTATTAACTGAAATGTTTCCAGGTTAGCCCACGACGCGCTCAGGGGCCTCACTATGAGCTCACTTAAGTGATCGAATTTAGAAAACGCGAATGAGTTTTCATGAGTTACTTTTTCCATAGTATATAAGTCTAGATATATGACTGGAACTTTTGTTCACTATAATTGTTTCTCAATTCGGTCAATTTCCAGATGATGATATTGTTGCCACTCCAACATTGCTTGCAAGGGATACTAATCAACGTTTGAGAGTGAAGATTATGACAGTTTCAGCGCATATATGAATCGAGGTGTCTGTCAAAGAATGCATATTATGAAAAATATATCAAAAGTATAGATATTTCATATGGATTATTTTTTAGCCCTGGGAAATACTAGTAGATGGTGAACTTCTGAGCTATATTGTGACAAAAAGCTCGACTTTTCAGCTCGTCTCCTAAATTAGCTCCCTTATTGATGACACAATTTTATTCTCTATTGTGGAAGCTCGGAACAGCTTGCATGACTTCTTATTTGGTAAGCCGGTGAAGGTCAGCGACGATCCTGAATTGAAAATTCATTTGATTGGAATGTTGTCTAAGCATCTACGCATGAACAAAATGACAACCGTTATTTTTTTATGAGTTCTCCTATGATGTACACCTGCTGGGTCTATTTTAAAGCAATAAGTCGAATTTAAAAGGGTAGGATCGTCAATAAACTCTTTATTTGCGAGTTCGTTTGCTTCAACCGTTACTGTGTAAATCTTGCGTCATTCTGTGCTGCAAATTTAAAATTCAATTTTTCTCCAAATTTTCCAAGACGGGATTGAAAAAATGTGGCGGAAATTTGCTATTACCTCTTTCCGTGATGTTATATCGCTGCACAAATTTCCGGCCGAATTTTCACTCGTGAACTTTAACTAAGACAAGATATGTAGATTGTTTCCCGCCGTAAAATAATGCACAATTAAAAATCGACGAGTAGTGAAGTGTCAAGAATCATCGATGTGACAGCATACAAAGATTATAATGATCTGAAATTTATTCAATCATGAAATGCCGTTTCAATGTATTCACGCTTAAACGCCAGTAATTTATATTACTCTTTATTGTAAAATGTTTTGAAAGATTTTACAGCTATAGCTGATATGTTCGAATTTATTTTTATTTGACCTAGGAGTTCTAAATGTAATTGGTTTGTAACAAGTATGAAGAAAGCGAACCGTGACAGCATTTAAAACATTAATGCGACATTCTTTCGCAATTTATTTCCGTAGATTTCGAGTCCACAATGTACGCTTTTCGAACCAGTTGACCGGTTTTGGTTTCTTTCCAGCAATAGTCAAGCCAACAAGACTGTCCAATAACAATGCAATCACTAGGTTTTGTTTCCTTATCAATTTAGGTGCAGATTTTCCTTCAGCGACGGCTGTTTTTCGAGTGTTGTCGACTATGATTTGTCTGACCACTTTCCCTGTTGTTAGATGCATCTTTTTTAATACGAGTTTAACCATCCATGTATTTCTTGTGAACCATTTGATGATGACTGCAGTTGCTGTGTAGATGAATTTGCGAGAAAAGTTTGGCTTTTATGTTCTGACATAACTGAAGCACACCGTAACACATGTAATGTTCACCCACATTTGTTGGATAAACAGTGGATTATACTTTTATAGTTTTACTTCTCGGAAACAAATTTACGTATGCGAACACAGTATATCCTGTGGTTCAATCTTTACTTGAAGTATGTTTTTCCATAAGGAAAGGATGTGATGAATTTCCAATCAAGGTTTACTACACCGAAGCTCATTTAGAATTAAACGCATCATGTTGACGTTATTTTTTTTGTTAGAAGAGGAAAAATCATTATAAATAAAAGATTCTGAGAGCTCATGATGAGACAAGTTAAACATGTTTCTTATGAATAAATGAAATGGTGGATCGACGTTCAAAAAATACTGAAAATCTTTCTTAATACTATTGGAAATTTGTTCGCTGGTGATGAGTCAACAGCCCACTTCAATCGTTTGTTCACTTTAATCGCCACATGACTTGGTTTTAATCTGTCCTCAAGAGTTATTTCTTTACCAGGAAAAGTAAAACATACTGATTACGTGAACATTATCTTCCCATAACCGACAAAGGAGGTATAACCAAGTTAAAATTCAACCTTGTGCCCTACTTAAGGTTAGACAAGTATTTTCTACACTAATCTTTCCTAACTTCCATGGAGGACTGGAATTGAGTGTTTATTCTTACGTTATGTTCATATTTTGAAGTTCGATGACTCGCGCAGTGCGTCCAACTATCGTCCAATGACTACTCACATCTCCCATCAATTATTTCAATACATTATAAAGGCTAGATTGAACGTGCTTTTAATTTCAAATATTTGTTATGTTCAAGGTGCCATCGTTGGCCGTACAGAGTCTAATACAACAATAGCAAATGTTCAGCAAATATATGACCTGCTTCGATTTTTTAGAATGAACTCATAGAGTGTGTCTATACCTTGAATCAAATGATAGTGATTTGTTCGCTAGGAATCATTGTTTAACGCACAATATGACAACATTGGTCAATTCGTTGTTCATATCGAATCTTTTCTGCCAATATTTCCAACGTGGTTAGTAAGTAACAGTCAAATTGCGCTAGAAAGAAACACGTAACTTGGTTTTGTTTCACTCAGTTTCATGCTCGACTTCCAAATGTATTGTTTAATGTGAATGTATTGAAATGGATGTCTCATAAGAAGTATGTTCGTTTGATTCATGACCTTAATAGGAACTTTTCAATCTAAATTGATCACGTAAGGAGCTCGGGATGATTCACTCTCTTGTGTTCCCCACAACCGATGCTATGTAACTATTATTTTATTTATTTTCGGATAATCTCTCAATTGATACAATCAATCATTATTTAATGGTAGGAACTCATGAAAGGTAAATTGATCTAGTTCGAGGCATTAGCATAAAAAAGTATTGTAATGCCTCGGGTTATATAAAACAAAACATATTTCTCCCACACAGACAATCGATATGAATGAAATGTCTACAATGCAAGTTGATGAAGTTAACACTCATCTGATTTTTTGTGGTCTCGTTTCTCCGTTTCTCATCGCTATGATGTTTTACCCTCCTAGTTCTCCGACAAGCAAGTCTCCATGTTAATCTCCATTAGGAGGAATTCCTGAATCAATATCTTCAATGTGAGGGGTAGTGCGTAAAAAATATCGGCATTGCCATTGTATTTCAATATCGGTGGTCGTTTCTGATTTTCTATTAGACCCACGTTCTGAAATTCCATTCAATTTTTTTTTTACCGGTTGTACCACATGTCGTATCATCCAGTTTGATCTCTTTCCAACGCTCCATAAGTTCCCACAAACTATTAAGGTCACTAAGTGTCTTTATTTGGTCTTATTGAATCCTATTGATTTTTGTTGCCTAGAATAATACTGTAGAATTTATGTGAATAATAATATATAAAAGTCTGCGATTTAACGATTCCCCCTCAACGTCATGATGAATTGAAAATGACTTCTCTGGAAAGAAAGCATCTTTGGGGTCAGCTTTCCTTATTATTTGAACAGCTCGTTTCAGAGAAAACTGAGACCCAATCAATACGCTGGCTACGGTTGAATGCATGACCAACAGTTGTATCCCCATCATCCTTTAAAAAAATTCTCTCGTCCTCGTAATCCCTGCCTCACCCTCTTAATTCCTGCATCGTTCACATGATCCCTGCCATCTTTTACTGATTGTTGTCTCCTTCTAATGATTTGCTGTATAATATGCATGCAACTGAGAATGTTGATGAATTAGAGATCCTTTTTGTCAGAGTAGTTCATGACCCCGTCAGATTTAACCAGGCTTGAGAGGGTCGGCGGATACTCTCATATACCTACATGGTCAGACGTTATCCACAAGAGGTCATTGTTAACAGACCAGCACCATCCAGTATCTCCGAATGCCACGCTGGTAAGATAATGCACTGAGTCTCGTGAATTGTAGCACAATCGCTACAAACTCTCGTCAACTGCCGTGCATGTAACCGATTACCAAGCCGCATCATAAACCGGCTGGTTTGTTACTCATCGTCACAAACTATCCACTGTTTGCGGACTTGTAACTGATTGTCACTGTCTCGTAAACTGACCGGCTTGTAACTGACCGCCACATACATGGCTATGTCGCGTCGGGGGTAAGTTACTCCTATCCAATTTCTTGTGTCGGAGCCGTAACTGAGCAGCAAACCTCTCTTGTTGAAATGAGACTTGTTTTCAACTGTTTACCAGTCTCCTCAAGCGGCAAAATTGTAAGCCTACCCCCTCTCATTGTCCACTATGGGTCGACATGTAATTGAATGGAGACCATTCAGTCTCTTCGACAACAAATCTTTCTGTTGCATTCAATTCCAGTTGGTGATACATTTCACCAAAAAACGACACCAATTTAACTTCTTGGTCAGGTGATAAACGCAACTGGACTCAAAGAAAGGAAGAAGTAACTTTGTAACATTCGGAAACTTTTGATGGATCTTGTCACAAAGCTTTGGTCTATGATCTTCTTTCAGTTGTGAAAACTTACTACCACTCTGACCTAGATGAGCATGGACGACAGCGAAGAAAGGGCGCGAGGGCAAAAGCATCAATGGGTTGGATTGTTTTTATGAGCTTGGACACTGTTCGCTGTCTTTCGATATTACAATTTCTGCAAAATTGATGACCTAATGAATATTTCAACGTACCATCATATCTCGTTGACAGATAATTAAAACGGAATTTGTTTATCCTGGCGTCATATCTTTTAATTTAAATTATGCTCATTTATGTAAACATTTTTTTTTAATATACTGGATGAATTGTCATTCGTTAATCCCCATCAATACGAGCTCCCACGCCTGATATTCAACGCTCGAAATTGTGATATCTAACCTTTTTGTACATAAAAATGAAATTCCGAGGAATTTCCCGGAATCCCAGTATGAGAAGCGATCGAGACACTTATGAAGAGACGGTCATAGCTGTGATAGGTAATTAACAAAAATTTAATGCGCGTATGAGTTCGAGAAACGTCGAAAGGTAACGAATTTTATGGTACATTCTTGGCTTATATACCAATTACTGAGTTACTGAGAATGGAGAATACTTTTTAAATGTTACAGAGTCATCCAAACAATGTTTTCGCTCTAATGATTCACTGTTTGTGCCATTCAAATATTTCCAGCGTCCTCGTACATCATTCTCTGTTGCATTCAAAAATTTCTAGCGGGCTGAAGACAAAAACGATTTCAATAATCTCATGACCTATAGCCCATAGAAGTCGTATGGCCAGAACACACAAACCTTTCCAGCCAGGTGAGGTTAGGAACGAGAAGGCTAGGACGTCAGAGATATCCACGACCAATAAAATGAAATGACAATACAAGAAAATTGAGATTGGGTTGATGAAACTCTGTCTTTTTCCTCACTTGTAATTAGAAAACACATTCGCCGTGATTTCCATGCTATTGATACGTCATTTACCGTGAGCAGTCGTTCACGGCAAGGTGACCCGAACAGTCTTTGTGACG